>JAPMOB010210968.1:0-12851 GCA_029875015.1 Lepomis gibbosus | reverse complement strand
CCAATAAGCAAAGGAAAAACAAAAGCAGGAAAACAAGGCAATGAGGGTATCAGTTTTGGCAGCGCCTTCTGAGTGCTCACTCTCACGGAAGCAGATTTGTCAGGCTTTGCCACGCTGCTCCTTGACAGCTTAAGCACAGCACCTACCTCGCTGTGAATTTTCTGAAACGTTGTGTGAAAAGTAGCCATAGATCATCTCTGAATCCCTTTTCTCCGGTCAGCGTGATGAAGCAACACGGACGATTGCATGAGCATGTTATGTTAATCACACTGGTAATGCAATTTGCCTGTTGGGGATGCTTTATTGAATGTGACAACGAACATCAACAGGGACAAGATGACATGTAGTTAGCCATACGCATAGTGTTGAAAACCCAAAAGAGCATTCCTTCAATCGATTCCTCTTTGTTTGTCACCGGAATAATAAAAGAATTGGTCATAAACAACCACAGTTTGCTTTGTGGTGTGTAAGCTAATATAGAAACCTACTTTACAGTCACAGGTGCACTTGCACTGCGGTAAGTGAACCGGGTTGGCTTATACGCTTAAAAATCTATATGCACGCATGCCACATGATGGTGCACACTACATATGTATAAAAAGCATCTTAAATATAGATTTCTCAGATGAGACCTGCAGGTGCGCAAGCAAGGTGCTTTGTGGAAGCGCGGCACTTCCTCCTTCTGTCTTGTGCTCTAATTTGATTACAGACTGATTAAACCCTCCCTAATGCAGTCAGAGCTACGGCATGCTAATGTAATAAAATCACTTACAGCTAAAACAGGTTAGCTTAATTGGCAGGAGGCACGATGCTGGGATTTGCATTAAATTATTTATTTGCTTAGCAGACGCCCTTATGCAGGGCAACTCTCAATTCCATTATACACATTAGCCATTTGCGCAGCCAATTTAGCCTGAGCACCTCGTTCAAGGATAGAACAACAAGTGTCGACTTGCCCCCTCCACAACCACTACCCCAACCACAAACCACGCCACCTTCCCTCCATTTTGTGAGGTTGTATTTCCTGAGGAACATCAAGAGAACAGGAAGTTGTTACTGGATTGGAGGCCACCAGTGACACATTGTTGGCACCCTTGCTGAAACCTCTTTTTTGCCTTCTAGCAATCCAGCATGTCCACTCTGTCTGGTGTTAAACAAAAACAGCACACACCAACATTAGTGCGCTCTCCCGGTCAGTCCACTGAAAGTCAAAGCGTAATTGAGCTGCTCCATTAGCACCGGGATCAACCAGATGGTGCCCCCGTTCTTTTATTCACCCATTTATGTGGGCATGTCATTCTTCCAAGTGTAAAAAAAAAAAAAAGAAGCAAGAGATGGAATGAGTGTTTGCTTGCGTGTGTGTGTGCAAACATACGTGTATGTGGTGGGGGTAGGGATGTCATGGATAACTGTGGGTGCCGCCAGACCTGTTAACTAATCTGTCAGCTTGGTTTGTCAGCACGATCATCTCTTCCTCCAACAGTCTAATGTCTAACCTAGTTATCAGCCAAACTGTACACACCACTGATCGCACACTTAAATTAATTAATTTCATGGGTGTCTGTTGGATATGGATATATGCCTCCTACCATACCTTAGTCTAGGTTACACCAAATTTGAAATTAAATTGTTTATACAGCTGTAAAACTTAACTAAACGACTAAAGTTCCTATATATTTTACGCTATCATACAAGTAGCTTGACTACTGCCACAGCTCTGGCTGATTTCAGAGACCCGGATCTAAAAAATTTAAATTTTCTTATTGATAGGATAAACATTACCCATGTACGTGACTTTTTATCACATGATAACAACCCTACTGACGTATCCCACTTAGTAACTGTGTTGATGAGAATCCATTTCTGATTAAGCAACACTTGCCAAGGTTTATATTTGGCTTTGCGCATTCAATTTGCTTTACATTTAATACAGTGTCTTTCACCCAGTAACAGAACTGGCTGTCTGCCACAGAGGCTTTTGATTGGAATTGAATGCACAGTCATTTTCTCTAATATAAATCAATACTCCCCAAACCTGCCACAACACATTTTAGATGCTCACTATTGCTCAGTTGCAGTTTGGAGCACTAGTGAAACGGTCAAATGGTTGACACATTTTTTTGCAGTGAGATTAGTCTGTTTGTGAAATCTTGGAAAACAAATCACTTAAGAACCACTCAGACTTAATCATATTACCTTGCTAAGTAAGAAGTTTCAGATCCCTTCTTCCTCCCAAACTTCTGAAATGTCTCCACAAGTCAAATCTGTGTAGGCTCATGGCTGCTGATGGCACTGTCTGCCCTGGCGGTTTGTGTCTGCTATTGTTCAGTGTCATTACACAGCTCCTTCTGCAGATTCTCCGCATTAACAGTCCTGTTTCAGATGTGATGAGGGTTAAATGGCTGTAGTGGTTTTAAAAAATGAGTGTATTTCAAAATGAAACCGTTGACCAAATGATCAGATACTAGATTCTTAACTGCGCCGTATGTGTTTCTCTCCAATTTTTTTTTTCTTCTGTTTTTTTTCTTTGTTTTTTTCGCTGCAACAACAGTATTGTTTGCATTAAGGGCCTGGCTGGAGTAAATGGAGCTGTTTTCAATTAGTTTTCAAAGTGCTTATCCCATTAAAGGTAATGACTTATTGATTTAACGACAGTGGCGCTTTTGGTGTGAAACGTGGTGCTATTATGACTCTCTCCTCTGTTGTTTGAAAGGGGCCAGTGATACTGAGCGCCGGGTGAACGCCTTCAGTCTCAGCCTTCCCATGACCATCGCGCTTGTTGTTTTTGCGGCAGTCCCTGGGTCATTATTGAGTGGCATAAGTAACTCTGTGCTCGCGGGGCGGAGCAGGTGATTTTTCTCCTCCTGGCCCTTTGCCAGCTGTGTCAGCTGGGATCTAGGAGCCATCACAGAGGTGGGAGAGCCTGATGTCATTGTCAATGTTCCTGTGCGTCCCGCAAACCGCAGTGCAGAGGAAGCGATGGAGGGCCCCATGCAAGCTAATGTGCCCGCTGCCTCCCCGTGGGTTCCACTTTGCCATGCAGCCATATGGCCGCTCTCCTCCCCTCAGTAATCCCTCACCGGTGTCAGCATCGAACCCAGGAGGGCCGCACTTTTGTGTTTTCTCCTTCTCACTCTCCCACTCTGCCTGTCTTTCTCTCCCCTCATCTTTCTCTTTCTCTCAGATTTTGTTTTGTTCCACGCACATTTCTTCCCCCTTCTTTGGCATTCTGTGTGTCTCCCTGTTGAACTCCTTTTGTTTTCTGTTATAGTTTTTTTCAGCGTGCTAAAGGTTGAAACATTGTTTTTTAACCTTGACAGAACTTTCAGAGGCCGACCAGCTCATCGGTACAGTAATATGCACCCTCCTGAGATAATTGGCTTTCACTTATAACTCATCATTGGTGGTTGCTTCTTGCTAATGCACTGTGTCCTTAGTATCGTCAAAAACACTCTGTTAGTTCAAGGCTGATATCATTATTGCTATTATGAATCTTTTAAAATATTCTCGACTATCCTTCTATACTTACATAGACGCGGTCATCCACATTCTGATTTCTTATCGGTAATTAAGCTCAACAGAAGTCATATCACTGCTGTAAGGAATAACCAGGAGCAATATGAGTTAACGTCCCTGTTCCGCTGATTTCCTTTTTGCTTGAGTATGGGTATGTACTGGACCAGGAGGAAGATGCGCAGTTGCTGACAGTCGCTGTTTCAAGTAATGAGACAAGTGATAAGTCAGCTAGCGACCATGTCTTATTCTCTTTTGCTTCCTCTTGCCCATTTCAATCTGGTGATATACACTGTGCTGGGGGGGGGGGCACAGTTATGTCTTTAACTGTAATAAGTTATGCTTCAACAAGCAAAATAAACAATAACAGCTGCACTGAAGTGCTGAAACATTTGCTGATTGACGATATAAAATCATTGATGATTAATTGTTAAGTATGTACGTCAAACAAAAATCCCAACTATTTACAGATCATCCCAAGTTTACTATATTACAAGGCCAGAATAATGCAGTCATGCAAGTTTCCCAGCTACATATGTGATTGTCATGTCATTCCAAAGCCATGGGCATTTACGTGCTGCTAACAGCCTCCACTCTTCTGGTTTCGAGCTTTCCACCAGATGTGAAACAACTTTCAGACTTATGTGAGACACAGATCTGGTACATTATTGAATTTAAAAAAATCTTATTTGTTAAAATGTGGACTGCAGCTGCTATGGAATATTTATGTGATAAAGGATAAGTATCCACCCCAGTTAATAGAAGGAAATTTGGTCAGTGATAACATCCATGAACACCAGCAGAAACTCAAATTTAATCAACAAACACATCTAAGTAAAAAGCGAGTCTCTGTGTTCCTGAGTGCAAAAATCACCACAGCAATGACCTCTTATCACCAAAGATGGCGACAAAATCAATAAAAGAATGAACCTGAGTGCCACTTTACCAAGATATCCCTGATGAGGACGTCTACATGTAATGGGAACTTTTTCAAGAAAAGCAAAAGAACGTTGGCTTCCTTTATCTGATCTGTCATTTTTTAAAATGCCTCTAGTGGCTTTTGGAGTCGACAGAACTCGCTGTGAAAACCTTGCAGCTTGTCGAGCCCATGCACAGTTATTGAACAGCTTGAGTCACTGCTCACTGTCAGTGAGCAACTTGATTTCTGTTTCCCTAAAGGACTAAAAATGAAATTATTTTTGCGCACAGTAGGATGTGTGATTGACAGCCTACAGTACGCACATGTTTCCTGTTGCTTAAATGCTTTATAAGTTTTTTTCCCCCCTCCTTTTATTATTGTTTATCACATTATTTCATTCTTTTATATTATTATGTTATCTCTTATTATTTTTTTAATAACATTTTATTATATTTAGTTCACCCTGTTTCTGACATTAATATGAGTAACAGCATTATGGTGATATACAGTATGTCACATTAAAACAATGTGTGACACTTTGCTTGATCACTGATCCAATTTTATTATACTGATCGAGGTAGCTACTTTACCTGTAGTCAGTAATACACAGGAGGAAGCGATCGGAGAGCTTTTAACAACAGCCCCAGTGCGCAGCATGTGTATGATTATATGAACATTGTGTATTCCACTGCAGAGTGTGCATACAGAGTAGATCGAAGCAGTCTTTACGAAAGGAGACATCTCATTTGTTCCAGCTCTTCACATTCTTTGTAGAGAACCTGGTCAGAGCAGCAGTTAGGAGTCAGTGGGCCAGAGGCCAAGAGAGGAGTGAAAATGCTCTCACACAGTATGTGCATAAAAGTTCGGGCGAGTGTTTGGTGCACTGTATTCACATCGCCCCGAGCAGTGAGAGGTTGGTGCAACTGTAAACCACCTAGTACTACAAACAACAGGGAAGAAGTAGAAGCAATATCGAAGAAGATCATAAGGTCATCTAAGAGTAGAGCCACAAGGTTATGGTCCTCCTCCGGAAAATTTCTATAAATAGACCAGCACTTGGTTTCAATCCAAAAGTTTTTATGCAAATGATGGTAGATTTAACCGGACAAACTCACTGAAAGTGTCACATTCAGTTGATTTCTTTTTAATATTGCAAAAGAAATAAATTTATTCAACATATAATGATGCCATTTTAATAGGAGCAAATGTTGAAATCTAATGCTTATAGACAATCAGGTGCCAGATATTTTCACTAAGGTAGGTGCAGTAGTTCATAAGAAAAGTCACGCGAATGTTTTTTTTAAGTGTTACCTGTAAAGATTCACTGTCAAGGAGTGTTAAATCGAGGGCAACTGGACTTGATTGAAGTTCAGCCCAGTTGCGTGTGATTTAACCCTCCTTGGATAACTATGACCTGGATAATGTTGATGTCTTTCAAAAATATTTCCTAAATCCACATGGACAGCAAACCACTTCTTGCTTGGCCTTTGGCTTAACTAATGAAATTAATTCAATAAAATCATTTTGCAGTTTTTGGAGATAACCTGCTAACTATGAAAGGCAAACAAAAAAATCTGGTAACCTCCTAGTTAGAAGTTATATTTATAAAAAATACAATTAAGAAGTTTTGTCGATTTTATCCACTAGAAACAGATATAGTAGTGTATTGTTACTAAGTACTTTTAACTGTCTCACACAATCTCCATCAACAGATGGAGTTTGCTAAAGGTGGGGACACATGTTATAACGGTTGAGCCAATTATAGATATGATTGGGGGGTGACAAATGATCGAACCAAGTTGGACCAGGTCTGGGTTAGTTCCTGTTGACAGCCTGCAGATAAGCTCATATAGTGTGTGATATGTAAATGTTCTAATTTTAAGAGAGGGAGAACAACAGCATCATTTTACAAAGTTCACTCACCACTCCAATCCTGTAGGCTAAAACAGTCTGCGTCCCCCACCCTCTATTTGGGATCTCACCCAAACTTTAGGCTGCTCCTTCTTCAGCCTTTTCAGTGCAAATATCAACACATTTAGTGCTGCTAGTTACCGTCAATGTATGTTTTGGGTTGCTGTCCATGTTTGTTTTGGAACATGTGACAATTGATGTTCTCGCAGTGTTTCCAGTATCGTATATCGGGAATTATTATGTAATATAAAGCGAGATTAATGGATTAACGAGGTATGTTGAGCCTAAATCCAGAGTTTTCGAAGTCACAAAGTAGGACCTCTTTTGAACTGGCTAGATCACCATGGTAACTTATTCTGCACACCTGACCTGCTCCAGAGGAGGTTACGTTAAGAGTTTATGATTTCAAGCGACAGTAATCAGCCGTCTCTAATTCTTTTCCTAACAATTTCCTCTTAATGAGTGATATAGATTCTCAGCTGAGAGAATACATTATGCAAACTTGCTGTTAGTAATGCCACCTAACAAAGCTGTGTAATGACAGGAAATTGTGTAGGCATCGCATCGCCACAGGGACCTACATCTACACCTGTTTGTCATTTTAAAAGATAATTTTGCAATTCAAGAAAGTTGCATTTTGTCGTAAGTGGACCTTGAAGTTTATTTCCTTTCATCTTTTAGTTTGTCTTTGCTACCAGCTTGTGTGGCTGGTAATAAACCATCATCTAGAAGTTACCAGTGGTTCTAAAAGACTTGAATAAGTAAGTAATCTGGTGTATTTTACATACCAGCCACTGGTTTCAAGTGACAGCACAACAACAAAAATCTTATTTCCTTGTTATGAAAATCCTGCAAAACAACAGGGGTGAAGTAACTAACTCAATCACCAAAACTAATACACTACACATGACCTTTACTTTTAATTGTATTACAGGACAGTCTTTGAAAAAGTTTGGATGGATAGATCAAGTTGCCTTCCACAGTCTAAATTAGTCTTACCTTTGCTGAATTTAATGAAGGTGGTCAAATGCAAATGTGGGACTGTGGGCTGCGTGAGGGTGTATGCTCTGTTGTCTATGTGGTGTGGTGCGATGATGGATAGGGCTGCCAGCAGGCTGGGGTTTCACTAATAGTGGAGCCTCTGTAGAAATAAGGGAGGATGCATTAATGGATGTGTCTGTGTGTAACTGCATGTTCAAGTTAAATATGTGTGTGTTTGAGCACATGTGTTTCAGTAGGTCTGTATATTGTACTCTTGGCTGTGGAAAACAGAGCCTCATCTTCTTAGTCTCTTCAGTGGAATGGCTCTTCACTGTTGAGTATCACCCAAGTTTTATTAGAAAAGGGAGTGAATGGGGTTGATGAAAGTGCTTAATTAGTTTTGAATTTCAATTTCAATTTAAAGTGAGTAAGAGCAACAGTATATTAGTCTGGGGTTGATATTAACCAAACGGGGTATATTTCAATGAGCATTGTCCACTTCTGAGAAATGAACCACAGATTTACTGTATAATACTGTCCTTAAAATAATTCTTTAAAGTAAGACCTTAATATGTATGATATCTAAGTTTAAACAAATAATTCATCTTGATCAGATTAAACACTGCATTATGATGTGTTCTTTATTGATACTGTTATCCTGGGCTTCAAAAACTTTTAAGATCGTTTACCAATTCTAAAATACATGGAAACGGAGTGACACAGGTTTGTAGGTAAAACGTCATCCAAGTAGGCAATACTAATTAATATCCTGCACATGCAGGTTAAAACCTTTATTGACAGTGGGGCTACGGTATTCACCACACTCTACAGTACAAAGTCCAAAAGTGTTATATGGCACAAACATCATACAACAACAACATTGTAGAGCTTAATCAGCTGGGAGACTAACAGTAAATGTTATGCAAACATTTCTCTCCATTTAGATTAGAGACATGTAGTACAACCTTGAAAGAGTGACATAAGGTTGGTCGACAGGAAAGGTTTGACCATAATGGAAAGGATGCATCCTCTCGGGAGCATAACGATCAGCATTTACCATCTGGGGACCATGAATATCTGCAGCAAAGGTAATGGCAATCAGAATCAGAAAATGCTTTAATGCCAAGTTTGCTTTGGAGATAAAGTGCTACACATAGACAAACATACATACAGACATAAATAAATAAATGTAGAAATATATAGAATATAGAAGGGAAGAACAATCAACACTTAACGACAAACAACAAATATGTGCAATATACCGGGTAAGTGCAATGATGTGAAATGAAATAATAGACAAAAGTTGTTCAGGACCAAAGTGTTGGACAAAAATAACCAACCTTCATTACTATCGTCCGGCCTCACAGTTATTGGCTGGATCATATTGCTTACCACTGCAGCTGAAAGCAGCAGTACTGACAGCCACCTTATATTTCTCTGGTGATGTTTTCCTATACGGTCATAGTCGTAAACTTTAATTTTACTGACTGAAAATTGCTTAAAAGTGTGAGTATGCAGCGTCCCAGCTCAAGATGGCCAATCTGGGCAGCTGTTACATTGAAAGTTGTTGCATTATGACTCTGCAGAGTGTAAACAGCAGTATATAGTGTGTGTGTGTGTGTGTGTGTGATTGAACGCATCGGCAGCACACCTGCTTGGCTTGGACCAGCCGTGTCTCTGGACCTCATATCCCATTCAGGCGAGCTCCTGAGCAGAACAGGAGCATATGGTCTAAAAAAAAAAATGTTCTCCCTTCCTTTGTGCCACTGTTTTACAGAAGGCCTATATACCCTCAGCGCTCCCTTCTTCTTCTTACCCACAGCACTTCGCCCCTGTCTGTCTCAGCTGCCTGATCTGTGATGGCTTTGGCGGTGTTCATCTTCTGACAAAAGAATATAGGCACCCTGGGAGGCAAACTGAGCGGGATGAACCATCTTCACTCAGTTAAAATAACTGTATGGCTTGAATTTATAATTTATTTCAAACGCCGGAGTCTTTTGGCGTTGATGCCATATCTTTTTTTTTGTGAAATTATTCTCAAAATGAGGAAGGAGCTAATTTATTGTGGCTGAATTAGAAAACATCATATTCCCATTCAGAAAGAAAAAAGAGCTTTTCTCTCCATAATATTTCAGTAGGAGTGCTTATTTAAGACGAGGCAGTGGATGGATTATTTCTGCATATGAGATTTTAGAATTGTTGTCTTCTCTGTGCTATTCACTATTGATGTGTTTTCTCATCTATGCAGAGATTTGGGTTGAGGGAGCGCCTCCACTCTGGAGGAACACCTGTTTCAGCCTGCCTCCAGATGGTTAGCAAATCTAAATGCATTTTATATGATGTCACACTAATCTGAATATAGCATGGTGTGCACATCAAAACCTATGCCTTAGGTAGTGACGATGGTATCCATATGCCATCATACATAGAGCATGTTTACAGGTATTTTATTGCAATATGTTTTATTTTGTATATATATAATGCATCTTAGTAATTTGTGTTTATAGATAAACATAAAGGAAAGTTGTGTTAGGTAGATTAATTCTGTGTTAGAACAATGCTTCTTGGCAATAAATGTTATACCATTGGAAAGCCTGATTATTTCCCTTTTAAACAGTGCCACATTTGTAAGGAACATGCATTTATGGGATGAGCAGCAGAGCTGAGTATGTGGGTTGCGCCCATGAAATTTATTTCCAATTCTTCTCTAACAATGCCAACCAGCTTTTCTTTGCTGTTGCTATTGACTCTTGTTTTGAGCTTCTGGTACCCCCAGGTGCTGACAATCAGGTACATGTGAGCATGGGCCCTGCCACAGCGGTCAGGTGGTGTCTGCTCCAAGAATTGGCATGCCACGTTGGACTGAACAGAGCCCATGCGATAGGACAACTTCAAGCTGGTTTTCCGCAAAACCTAGTTGCAGTATTCTTTGGAGTGAGCCCTTGTGCCATCTGCATACTGAAAGCCAGTTCCAAATAACAGAGGATGTCAGAGGAGGAACACAGAAAACGTTATGTTTAGTGATGATTCCAGATTCTGCTTGAAAATTATGGTTAAAGTGCTGAGAAGAGGCGGCGAACGCTTTGCTGATTGCTGCACCGATAGAGTAACATCTTGTGGTGGAGGCAGTATGATAGTGTTAGGCGGCACCTCCCTCACTGGAAAAACAAGGCTTGTCATAATTGGAGGCAATCTCAGTGCAGAGAGATGTCGAGATGAAATTCCGCAACCAGTGGCAATCCCACATCTCCACAGTCTCTAACTCTACCTTCCGAGACGATAACGCTCGCCACCACAGAGCGGGATTTTCAGAGCCTACCTCCAAAATTTGGGAGGGGTGGGGATGGAATGGACTGCCAGCAGTCCTGACCTCAACTTCATTGAACACTTGTGGAATCAGCTTGGGCGTGCTGTTCGTGTCAGAGTGACCAACGCAACCACGTTGGCTGACTTGTGACAAATGCTGATTGAAGAACGAGAGGCCATCCGACAGCAGTGTGTGACCAGACTGGTGACCAGCATGAGGAGGAGGTGCGAGGCTGTTGTGGCTGTGTATTGTTCCTCCACACACCACTGATGCTCCTTTTTGTTAAACGAATAAATTGTTAAATTGCCAATATGTCTTGTCTCTTCAGACTTCAAACATCCAATCCACCAAACCACACCAAACAAGAATCAACAGCAAAGAAAAGCTGTTTGGCATTGTCAGAGAAGATTTGGCAATTTTTTTTATAGGCGCAGCCCACATACTCAGCTCCTGCCGCTCATCCCCAAAATGCGTGTTCCTTACAAATGTGGCACCCTTTAAAAGGGATATAAACAGGCTTTCCAATGGTATAAGATTTATTGCTTAGAAGCATTGTTCTCATGAGGTTTTGACAAGGTTTTGAATTGAAATTGAGAGAGGGAAATGTTATAGGTTGTCGGTACAAAATAGTGACAACCAGCAGCTTAAGTCGAGAAACAGACATTGAAAGGTGACTGACAGAGACAGTGGTTCTGAAGTTGCTTTCTTTTAAACTCATAATCTTCTTCAAACCATATCCAGCAGCATACTCTGAAATAGATGGAACATCTTATCCAATGAGTCAGCCAGGCAACATTAATGGAAACACATGCATGCTTACATATAGGCCTATCTTTGATCACTGCCCCTTCTTCATCATCTACAGCCTTGCGTGACATCCCCTGTGTGATATGTTACGAAAAAGCTGATGCCCTGGCTTCATAAGTTCACATGTATATTTAATGTCCTCCCCGGTGCATTAGAGAGCAGTACAGCTGAGCTACCAAGTTCTTGTCAGTTCACATGTGTTAGCAAAGATTTCTGTGCATTAGCCTGGGAATAGTTACATGGGAAATTCACGTGGGTGTGGTTTTTCCGCATTTGCTTATCAATATTTAAACATGTGTAACTTATGCTATAAAGCGTATATTTAGGTCAGTCTCCTTTCAGTGCATGTGTATTTAGTTTAATATACAGCTTGTCTCATCTTTTTAGGCTTCTGCATAGTATGTGTGTTTCAGTGCGTGAGTAGCCCCCATCCCCTGTGATCCATCCTCCTCTGCACCGGGGTTAAAGCCGCACACTCAGGGCACACGGGCTGCAGGAGGGAAAGCACGGGTGGGCGGCTCATTAGACAGCACTCCCCGCGGAGTGTGAAGGAGAAAAACACCCATTAGCAAAACAAACGACGTGCCCATCGCTCACACAAACACAGCAATTGTTTACTGAGAGCCAGGCGGCCCAGCCCGCCGGCAACCTGTGCTTGCTGGGGGCTTCCCGTCAAAGTACTTCCGGGGTCACATATGAGGGTAAGCGAGGGAAAGGGTTATCTGGGATAGATACAGTACCTCATGGATACCTGTGGTGTGTTTACTGTACAAATAGGAGTGGACAACATTTCTATATTAAATAGTAGATTTAAAAAAGTGTGAAGCAAAACATTTATTATTCAGTGATGCATTAGTGTACGGCTCTGTGCAGATATGGAAGCATTTATTTGCTTACACAAATTTGAGACTTTAAAGCTTCATTTGGCTGTTGTTGACCCCCATAAATGACAGTCTGAGACAAGTTGTTCCCTCAGTAACATTTAAGTTGTTCCTCCATACTAAATCACAAAGTAGGTAATTTGTCATTGCTTTCCAAAACAACACATTTGAGCATTTTCTGATCCAACGCCCCCATCAGGAGGACAACATCATTTATAAGTGACATCTAAAACTGTTACAAATGACTATCACACAAATGATTCATATCACAATTTTCTCGTCTGCCCCCACTATGGTTTAGGCAACTACAAGTGCTTGGTTAGGGTAAGGAAAAGATTGTGATCATGATTAAAAGGGACCAAATTTGTTCCATTGGTGCAGTGGCTGAGAGGATCGGAACAGCAGTCACACACATTCTTTTTTACATGTATGCCAATACAGTTGCTGAGAGTTGGGTTGAATCTCGGTCAAGGATGTTGAAAACCTGTTTGGTCTTCCATCCTCACATTATAATTCTGGTTAAAAAGTCATA
>JAPMOB010210967.1:0-22461 GCA_029875015.1 Lepomis gibbosus | reverse complement strand
ATATATATATATATATGTTTAACTGTATGCTGTGTGCACACATTTACAGTAGGTGTTCATCTGTACATGTAAACCTGTCCGTCTGTCTGTTAGAGTGCAGATCAGACCTGAGGAAGAGCTGCTGCTCTCTCATCCCTCTGACGTATGAAGGGACTGTAGAGGCTTATAAAGCTGCCACATGTCATTACCAAGCCCATCCTTTCTTCCTCTCCAATAAAATACATAATTATACCCTGCATATAACTTTAATTGGCCCAACCGAGGTCATTGGAAATCCATGATACTGCTATCATTGGCTTCATTATGGCTTCTACAGCTATTTACAGTCCAGTCAGACATGCTGACTGACTCCCAGCAGACAAACAGTAAATGAGAACACAAACAGGGGGGAGATGGTGATGTTAAAATATTTCAGATGGTTTGTGTAACACAGAGGCATAGACATGGCATTAGTTACAAACCGGATTCTTAAAAGACTGGATAGCAACAGCTCCTCCTTGTTTCCAAAAATGGTTCCAAGAACTGGTCTTTCAGTAGCTTCAAATGTCAGTCCGCACGGGACAGTACGGGCCATGGGCAGGATGAAGTCACAAGTCCAGTTTGACTCTAGGCACCATTGAGGCAACGTATAATTTATCACATATGATAGCACCCTGTCATATTTAATATATAAGTTAAACCATCCAATTATATTTTCTGTAAACTTTATCTCCCTATATATCTAATTGCTTTTTCAAAGCATTCTCTGTTATAATGCCAAGTATGTAATTCTAATTCTATAAAGTATTATACAGCACTCTTGTTAACATGTCAACATGTTGACATTATCTGTGGAGTACAGTGTGTTTTATGTTATTTTTGACTACAGTACTATGTTTGCTTGCTTCCCTTTTGGTTTTCTCTGTTTACATAATGTAGATAGAGTCTTCTAAGCCCCTGCATGCTAGGCAGCCTAATGGCATTTCAATAAAAGTCTATTGTAATAGTAGTAATAGTCTATTTTTAATATGTTTTAGCTTGGTAAATATCAAAATAAGCCTAAAATAATGATATAAAAAATGTTTTTGTTAGTTTTTTGGCAACATCAATGAATACACTAAGAAATGATGTGATACAGCGAGACTGTGTTTTCTTGCTTTTTCACATCAGAGTTAAATCATTATTGCAGAGTAAGGAGTTTAAGCTAAAACATGCAGAAAAATACTGTAATACTTTTTGAACCCATCCATCCAGAACCTGAGGTGAAATCTGTTATGAGGAATGGTGTCTAAAACTTTGTCAATTTACATCAATGTGAGTTAAATAAAAACCTGAAGGGCAGCAGCCTGGTACTTTAGCTTTAGAGGTTTGTAAGTCACTGGGTCAGTTGATTTTCCCTCAACATATTTTCCTGCTGCACCCGCTCAGACCCGCCTCAAATCAAACTCCAGTTCCAAAATAAACACTGCTCACTCATGCGATGTGTTCATGCTGTTTTCCCCCTCAGAGCTCAAGAGGAAACTGCATAGCAGCCAACTGTACTGATAAGTACAGTATACAGCTTACAGCAGAGAGCCAAGGCCACACGTATTTAAACTTTTACAGGCACAGAGTTCATGGGGAGAAATCCAGGTGTCACCTTGGTGCTCAGAGTCATGTTAACATCGCTGCTCTCCTCTGAGTAAAGCAGCAGGAGGAAGGCCCGTGCTGACTTAAACAACTAATAAAATTTTAACGAAGATAACTGGACTGATGTGATTACATACTGGGCTGTGTGGGGACTAAAACATGTTTACAATAATGTGTCTAAATTTGAAAATCCAACACTTCCTCTGCGTTTTGGCCCTCCGTTCACGCTAAACATTTTACTCACTCGCAAACTAAATTAAAAAAGCATGTATCGCCACATCGTAAATCAATATTGGACAATTCTGCACAACCCCAGCATACATTTAATGATATTATTCAAATACTTGCATACTGCAATATGTACACACTGCAAATACAATGCAGTTAAAGTTAGGGAAACTGTAGTTATTTTAAAAAGACTATGTTTTGCCATGGTAGGGGTTAGGCAACTAAAACACTTAGGTAAGAAAACAGTTGTGATTATAGTTAATTAAAACGCAATATAGCAGGTCTGTAACTGGATGCAAAGTCTAGTCTCTCACATGAAAGCCAGACGCACTACATGTCATCCACCACTCTGACCTCCAAACTTTACTTTCCCCTTCTCAACATAAAGGCCATACTACTTTCTACATAAGTACTGAACCCAGTCATTGGACTGTAGTTGTGAGGTGCACGGTCATCTGATATGGACGTACTTCATGGGGTTGCTGGGCTGTGTTTATTAGCTGTGATCAAACCACTTTGCTGTTCAGTTATCTGGTAAAGGAAAGTGGGTATAAGATCAAAATGTGAGCTGATAATATGATAATATGAACAGGAAAATACTGAGTGTTGTGAATGAAAGCATTTGACATAGGGTATCATGAGGAGGAGCCTACACTTTCTCCACAGTTACTTCTGCATCTCTCGACGATATCTTGTTCGGTCTCAGTGATACATTGCAGTTTATCTTCAAACAAATAATTCTGACTTTCTACACCAGTCTCTAAAGGACAAAGCTCTCCTACCCCGTCACTCACCCAAACCTGTCTCGCATGAATTGCCTTCATATAATTGCACTGGGTAATGCTTCAAGTCAACATTGACATTTTCATTATTTAACCTAGACCACAATCATTCCTTAACCTTAAACAGGAGTTTGCCTAAATATACCTAAAACATGTTAATCATTCTGTATTTGCCAGATGTATGAACATTATGTTTCCTCTAAAATGTATTAGCCAGTGCAAATGAGTTGTATATGAATGTAATTCAAAGACACGGTTGACTCACCCCCAATAGGGATTTTTCAAGACTTGTGCCGTCTGACAGGCTAAAACAGGAAGTGCAATTACAAACCTTTAGTTTGTAATTGCACTTCAGGAAGCAATTGGGAAGTTGCGATTTATACCGGGGTTGTCAAAGTTAAACGTTAATGTGTTCACGAATCAAAAACACAGACTGCTTTTGTAAATTAAGCTCATGTAATCCTTCTTTCCGCCGCGCTATGTATAAAGAAAGTTTCCAAACATTTTCTTTCTTTCACCCTCACAGCGGCAATACACACCCAACACACAGCATCGCCTTCGTCATAGTGAGGTCTTGTCTTTTCAAAAATGATCCAGGGTTTCAAAGTGCTCAATAAAGTAATGACATTGCCTACTGATGTTTTGTTTAATTAATAATTATAATTAAACTCCTTTAATTAGGCTCATTTAAAATGAGTCCGACCTCTGATAGTACAGAACAGACTGTAGGGGCAAAAGTGAGCAGAGGAGGGGAGAACAGGAAAAGTGAGGGGAGAGAAAGGTAATCGGAAGAGAGTCTTCATCGCCTCCTTTCCTCTGTAAGAGGCGTGTTATCTGCAGCCGTCTGCTTTGATGCAGTAATTACCACTCCACGTTATGGTACTCAGCCTCTTTCACATGAATATCTGAATGATTACAGGAAAGCATTGTGAAAGAAAAAGGTTTTCATTTTCCTTTCTTGTCTCCTTTCAGATACGTAGCATTTTACTGCAGAGACTTCATCCTTTTTGGTTGTCTAGGATCAGAGTCAGACAGCTCTTTGATGGGAATCGTGATCAATGTGATCGTCCATGTTCAGATTTGGCCACCTTTATAACCTCCAAACACATTTAGCTCCAGGATGTGACACAACAAGTGATCAAAATAATTCATAGAAAACAAATTTAGAGAAAACATCAAAGCTGCATGCTGTTAAGAACTCAAAGACGAGATTTCAATTGTTTTGTAACCTTTATTTTTTTCTGAAGCTTACCTAGTGTTCCATCAGACGTCAAGAGATGCATATCAACCAGCCCTGTTATTATGAACTTGAGTAATTTCATTTGATCATTTGGTCTGCTACAATTCTTTACCATGAGCCTATGGAGCCCTAGTGGATCTAAAAAAGATCATTAAAAGACTAAGAAAATTAAAACACAAAATAGTCACCAAAGTGGTCGACATTCTTCCTGGGCTCCAAGCAAAGAGGAGAACTTTTAATCATTCGGACATAGAAAGGGAGCATATTCCAAGCAGAAGAAGCTCTATACTTAAAACATACTTGACAACATACTTGACAAAAGCCAGTATATGTTCTCACAAAAGAAGTGTGCTATATTATTCCAGAAAAGATTTAATTGAGCTTCCACAGTTAACCAAGATAAATTGTTTATGCATCTCACACAAATCAGCATGGAAAGAACAATGAAGAACTACTCTGGCTGTTTTTAGATGTTCCTCAGCAGCGTTTTACCAGCAGACTGGGCAGCGCTCAAGCTATGACAGACCAAGTGACCGAACAACATCATTCATAACAGAAGGTGGAACGTGTGAGGAACACTTCCCTGAAAGCCCTTTCCAATCATAGGAACAATAGGATCTATCTGGTCAGACCAAAACAGTAAATCCATCTAATCTAACACCCAGTAATTTGGTTTTGGTGACAACTGCTCCACCGTTTTCCCATCCAATGATAAACTGAGCGCAGTGGTGTGAGCAAGAGCACTTCTACTACAAAATACGTCTCGTTTTGTCAGTGTTCAGAACCAGAATCTGCATGACTCATAAACGACTGATGCACCAGGCGCTGGACACCACTATTTTTGCACAACAGATTACATGAACAGTACCACTCAGTCTGTGAAAACAGACGTCGTCTGTGGCTCTGGAGGGATGTCATCAATCTGTGACAGACAGCAATAATGTGTATCGGGCTGTCTCTAATTAAAATACTGCCAAGTTTTGGAGTTTGACCTTTACTAGCTTTGATTTTGACCATTTATTTCTCAAAAGTACCCTAACTTTATGGAGTTGAAATAGTAGAGTACTCCAGTAACCTTTCAATGAAAGTATCAACATTCATTGAAAAGTTACTGCACTCCGAATAATTAATAATAATTAATAATAAGCATTACCTTCAATTAAGCTACCCTTCAGCCGTACTGCCACAGATCTCCTTAACAAACAATCTGCCCAAAACAAATACTCCTTAAACACTTTATATTCTTAGTACTGTTTGCTAGTTTACCTTGTTTACTAATTTTATCTCCCTTGTTCTTACATTTCATGTGTATGATTCTGAAGTCTGTATGCTGTTACTGCTTGTTGCTGCAGCCTTTGCGTGGCACTGTTGCCCAAGACAGATTTTCCTCGAGACAATAAAGTTTAACTTGATCTTTAATAAAGGCACAACCAAATCAATATTTTACAAAATCAAGCTTTAATATTTTTCTACTTATGTTCACACAGACTCTCTTTTAAAGTCTAGATTAAAACAAAATTCAATCAAAACGTGAGTCCTCCCACTCTGAGGTCCAGGACATCCTGCCAAATCACAGCAGCAGTTCAGCTAACATGCAGTGAAATGTGCGACTGAGGCAACATCTGCATCTCCCACTCTGGTCCTGCAGCGGCCTGAGGATGATCTGCTGAAAAGTGGGATCAGAGTCAGAGTTTCAGATGGCAGATGGACGAGACTATGCCAAACTCGTAACTCTTTAACAGCCTCTTTGTGTAATGTAAAACTTCAGACTGAAAAAGAGAATGAAAAACATTAAATATTAACTCATGGACTCTAGAGAGAATGAGAGAGAGGAAGAGAGGAATGTGTAGGGCCCTAAAGTAGTGTGCCTGTTAGAAACTGCTTTCGAAGTGCAGATGATCTGGGAACACATAATGTTGCATGTTTGTGTACGTCACTTCATTAATGCTGTCAAAATGTGAAAACAAAGGTTAAAATAAGTTCAGACTTTTGTAGTTTTAGCTATCATTCTTAATAGTTCATGAGATTATTATGTGAATGTAGAACATGTACAGTGCTGCTATTTGGCATCTAGGCTCGGGCCTCGTTACTCCTTGCAAGAATGCACCAATCCCATCACAGCAGAGAGTGGCGAGTGATGATAGTAACTTTTTTACCCATTAAAAATCGCATCTTTGTTAAATTTGCTGAAAATCTCTAAATTGTGAGCAATATTTCATGTTATATTGTTTAAAAAGAGATTATGGATGAGTCCTTACTGAGCTTCGTTCCTCTCCTTGCACTTCACTTTCCATTAATTTAGCACAAGTGGGACAAACATGCTGCACTGAAAGCTATGTTGACTCAAGTTGTGCTGAAAAATCTGATATTCGTTGCCCGTTCATTAAGTCCAAATATGAAAATCCAGTGTAGTTAATGTCTACAGAGCAAAATCATATTGTACATATTGTGTTGGGCTTTGTCCGTTGATTTTAACGTATAAATAAAACACATAAATGACACTAAAAATGAAACCCCACATTATAAATGTGATTAAATGAAAGAGACGTGGAATGATTCATTCAGTGCATTTTGACCTGAACTGATTTTCTCCTGAGAGCAAGTGATAATGATAATCCAGAATTTGTTAAACTGGCTCCAGGAATGAGACGCTGAAGATGTCCCAGCAGCTCAAACATCGTTTTATCAACCATTTATCTATCAAACATCCAGCGTCCTCTTCACTATAGTTCCTCACAATGAAAAGGAAAACATACATTCCAGACGTTCACCTTCATTTTGTCCTCTCCCGCCTCATTTTAAACTGGTAAGAAAATTGAGGACAAATAAATTAAAGCTCTCACCTTGAACCTACAGTTGTGCGATCATTGGACAGGGATCCTTCAGGAAATTAATTGCAAAGTAAAAACAAAAACAAACAAACATTACCTTAAGATTAGAAAACTCTCTTTCGCTCTACAGTTGCAGAGCTCAGGGATTATTTTAACTTGACCTATGACCTCAGCTTTCTTTCCTTCAGGCTCTGATGTATTCTCTGTCATTACTGAAACAGCTATGAGTAAAGCTCTACCACACATTTCATCACACAGAATCTTGATCACAGGGTCACGTCCAAGAAGGACTCAGAGATCGGCTGCCCTCTGCACACCCTCTCGTGGAGGTCTGACCCGCTTTTCTCGGTTATTTTGTAATGAGGCACGTCTGTTTGTGTTTTGATGTTTTCCTCCCTCCGGCTCAGAGGAGGTTGGTATTATTCTACCACTGTCTTCACCCTGTGGACCCTCTGTAGCCTGAAGCTAACCTTGCATCAGCCTTTTGGCTCCAGGGTCGCCTCGGATGTTATGAAGCCTTTGTTGAAATATTTGCCCTTGGGAGAGTGTCTTTTCTCAGAATTGCCTGTGAGGACTTTTAATGCATTTCCTTTTTTATGTGCTGGAGCGTTTTGCAGTGAAGAGAGCAAGGAAAGATGGGACAAAAACAGGGTGTGATAGCATGCTGCAAAAATCGCAGGACAATTTTGAACCCCGGAAGTTAAATCTAGCCAATTTAGCCTCCTGAGAAAAGTGCGTGTTTTGCCCTGGATTGAGCCTCTCAGGAGCTTCCCAGGCTGTGAGCTCCTCCTAACTAGAGTTTGGAAATGTTTTTTGTTACAAGTTCCAACATGCTACCTGAGCAAGATAGCAAAATGATACTTCTTTCAAATACCTTATGCTGGGGACACACAGGTGCTGCGAAGCGCTTCCTTTTAGCACACAGGTGAACAAATTGGACTATTTGGACAACCAGCAGCGACAGTTCTTGTCAACAGTGACCTTCTCGCCGCTGTTTTCCTGAAGTTTTGACCCCCCCCCCCACCCAAGATGAAATACCTAAAACTTTGAATAATAGCCTGGCCTAAAATCACTGAATTGATCCCGCTTTATATTTGGGACAGGCGTCCATATGGGACAGGCCTTTAACTCCTTTTGCACAAAACTGAAACTATGAAACAGTTTATTTATTGCAAACAGAATAATACTTATCAAATAATATCAAATACACGTCATTCATTTGATCCATCTCCGACAGACGGCTTATGCGCTTTTATTTTGAAGTAGCAGACAGAGAGCGATGGACTTCACATGACAGGAATCACAACTTGGATTCATTTTTATGAAAAGCTGTTTTGATTCTTTTGATCGGTGGAAACTTACAGACTGAAGGAATATAAATAATCAAGGAACGGACACATTCAGACTTAACAAGCGCTTCTAAGGTTAGGGCAGTCAGCCCTTTTTTTCCTTTCCTCTCTTGTACCAGGCGGGTTAGACCGGTAAATCTAGAAGAATTAGACTTTGGGTCTTGTTGTTTCCATTAAATGAACTTAACAGTGGTATTGTGGAGAATCTAACCGATCTAAGGAGCATGTTCATATTGACAAATTGATCATAAGTTTAAACATTAATATTTGTATTAACGATCGAAGCAGCTAAAGCAGGCGACCCCGCGGGTTTAAGAGGTTTTATGCCTCCAAAGAACTTCTATAAAAACCAGACCAGGCGTTTAATTGAGGCAGGCGTTTATTTGTCAAAATGTGTTCCCACACCAGGTCAGTAAAGGAGGTAGGCGGTTATTTGGGACTCGGCTTTTATTTGAAGTTTTAGGGTATATAATTATTAGTATCACTGCTGTTTATGAATGTGTTTTTTGAATTACATACTTACCACACATTTGTCCATGTCTGAACAGAGTGATAGAGAGGAGCAGACACACACAGGCAGGAGAGAAGCCCCTCCCTGCAGATAATCACACAAAGCGACGGCCCTTCTAATGTGACTGCTGCAGAAGAGGGGACTCCCACTAATCCACAAAGAATGAAAAGCTTTACGTTGTAAATTGATGAGGATATTATAAAGATCAGCACTACGTGTGATTTGCTTGCTGAAATGCGTTTCTGGTGTGAAAAGCCATTCTCTTGTGAGAATTGCCTCTTTGCTCCACTTCCTGTGTGTCCCCGGGATCAAGAAAGTATTTTGTTTCAATAGCCAATCCTACTCAAATCAAATCAATTAGTCAAATGTATTTATTTGTCACATACACATAGCGATATTCATCCTCTGCATTTAACCCATCCCTCAAGGGAGCCAATTCCATATCTTATGTCAGTGTCTGGTCAAACGAACTTTTTTTTTTGAGGGGGGGGGAAGCCGGAGGAAACCCACACAGACACGGGGAGAACGTGCAAACTCCACACAGAAAGGCCGGGGAGACCGGCATTTGAACCCACGACCTTCTTGCTGTGAGGCCACAGTGCTATCCACTGGACCACCGTGCCGCACTCCTAACACGTTGTATCAAAGTTTACTGATAGCACACGTGAGGGTAATGGCCACGGTTCAGATTAGAAACTGCAAATCTTGAAAAGGAAGGCAGGATTTTCTGAATGTCTGAATGTGAGCCTTAGCTCAGGGTATTAAATTGGGATCTGGTCACTAGGAGTTATGGAATATGTATTTAGCTGTTGGTAATGTCTTCCTCAGCTGAATTTTAAAGCTTTTAATTATCCATTGTTGTGGACAGGGATGGGTAGAGACTCATCTTTGCAATTGAACAGATCTCATTTTAATATGCACTGAGTGTCTATTGCTTGTTATCTATGCATGTGTGGGGTGGCATAGCCCAGCTTTACAAAAGCGAAACAGCAAAATGTAATCAGTGTACTAAAATTACATCCTACTGGGAGGACACTAAATGGGTGGGCAAATTCTGGCCTGTTTCCAGACCACAAAATGTAAATTATGAGAAATTACTGTTTATAGCAGCCTTAATCTGCAGAGAATTAGGCTGACTTTTGCTTTTTCAATGTGGTTTGGCTTCTTTTCTCGTATAAATGAAACAATATGACAAAGAACAGAAGACCTAAAACTGACAATTGGAATCAGAATCTTAATCAGTAAAATTACGTGTATGGCAGCCCTGGAAGGCTGGTTCAACCACTATACTGGGAGAGGTTCTGATCTACGTGCTTAAATGTGAAATCACTTATTCACACACAAAAAAACAAATACTATCATATACAGCATCTACAACTCTGCAAGTAATGTAACCAATGTTAGCTTGGTTTTGGGCTAGAAAACTGCTGCTGCAAAGCTAAAATGAAGAGACGACAGTCCCAGATCCAGGACACCAGCTCAAAACATTGTCAATCAATGACAATATAAGTGAGGAAACAGAAACCTAACTAAGAATATTACTATAAAATAAACTTGAAGTTAATGGGGTGGCTTGTGATTTGCATGCTCTTTCACCGACCGATGAAAAAAAACCTTCTCTCTAATATTTGATTTTTAATGCAAAGCAAGTTTTGTTGTGACTCGGGGATCCATAACAAGTTTCAACTCTGATGCTGCAAGTTTTCAAAGTTCAGTCACTGCAGGGACATTTATGCAATAAAACCCTCTACTGTGTCAAGACTGAATGTTTTAATCATTTTCTACCACTTGGCAGTACCAGTCACATTAGCAGGTTCATATGGCAGAAAGACTGTGCCGTCACAAGGTGCCTTAACTGTGTTGAGGCCTATTTTAGTGCAACACACATTCACATAAATACTCACAACAGTTTAGAACCTGGAAAAAATATCTATCTTCACCTGAAGCCACCTGGGTGATCTTCATCTTTATGTTCCCTCAAACCTCTCACTGGCTCAGTCATACATCTACCCCGACAGCTTCAGTCTCAGACTTTTATTTCCAGCTCTCCTTCCCTCAGAGTGGACACCGTTAAACCATAATAAGACCATAAAAGACACTTCAGAGTTACTGCGTAGGGGGGCATCATGGCGTAGAATTTATTCAAGGCAAGACAGAGGCAGTCTACAATTCATGGTTTTATCTGGAGCGAATAGGAAATGTGCAAGTGTGTGAGTGGCCATTGGATTCCTGTCAAGTGACCATGTTATGGAGATGATGAAGAATCAATTAAATGCCAGTGTCTGCAGCTACTACTGACCTGTGTGTTTGTAATACAACTGCTCATCTCTACAATACAATGCAATTATAATGCATGTGATTTTTTTTAAACCTTATTTTGTTTGAATGTAGTATAACAGCAACATTCAAAAAAAAAAGTGCAAGAACACAAACAAGTGGTCTTGGTGTCCTTCAGGAGATGGAATACGCTTCCCCTGATCACTGAAGATGTGGCGTCATTGTTTAAGCAGAGGAGTTCATTCTTGACCTTGTTGTTACAAGATAATTTAAGCTCAGAGGTCTGCTTAGCATAGCTGTGTACTGAGCTCATCCAGAGAGCAGACTTTTTAAGGAGGCCACTCCAATGAAAGACCAATTTTTAACCATTCTTCAGTTCTATCAATCTGCAAACTGGTTTGAGTCCTAAGTTCAGACCCAAGGTGCATTTCTGTAAGAAACACCCACTTAAAGAACTTAAACTTCTGTTGCATGCACCGCTAACAGTGAGTTGAAGCTAAAGATAACACTTTTTACAAACCTGAGAGAACTTTTAGAATATTAACTTACTGCCTTATTGGATTGTGGATCTGTTTTGGATGAATTTGGCAACTAGGGTGCAGGGTTTTGTTCCAAACTGCAACAACAAAGCAATCTGAATTGGCAGAGCCAGATTTGAACTGAATAGATCCCAGGATAAGACCACAACCAAAGTTTGGCCCATGTAAACAAACCCCATAGAGAGAGAACACTAACACCGGCAGCAACATGATGAACTTTAGAAAAAGCGCTTCTTTATGTGTGTTTAGTCACAGGTTTTGTACGTGCGTTTTTTGTGTCACACCTGGCTGGCTTCAGGGTTCGGGGACATCTCCAGCAGCCTTGTTTCATGGCTGACATAAATCCAGGCACCAGCGGTCATGAAGCCAGATTAGATTGTAAGCATGGCGGAGGCGCTCTCGCCTCATCTCTGCTCCGGGCGTCTGCAGCTGGCACCGTCCCTGACAAACAAGGCACGTTCGAGAGCCCTGGCAAAGCTGTTTGCAAAGATCACGGCTGGCACTGTTTGTTTTCCAAAGACAGTTATATGTCAGTGACAGGCAGTCTGCATCCTATAGGCAGAGTATAATGTGCTCTCTGTCTTAATCCCCCCCAACACGTAATGGGCCATCTGTATGAGAGAGAAGGCGAGTGCAGTTAGTGCTAATGTAGTCATAACATCTAGCATGGAAGCATAACCGACAGCCATGATGCCATTCTTTCATCACTGATGGCTGAATTTATTCTAAGGTGACTTTCAGGGAAGACTGGAAAATAACAAGGGTGTGCTATGATACAGTCCTTGTTGAATCAACTCTATCGTACGTTTGTAAGACAGTCGATTTGAGGGATTGCTGTTATATCATAAGATGTTTCAAGTTGTCACTTTGCTTTATTCAGACAGGTGACAGATGAAGGCAAACAGCTGAATAAATGAGGATAGAAGCACAAACGCAGATGCTTTCCTACAGCTAAGTGGATACGAATCACGTGAATCAGTGCGTGTCAGCATCACCTACCTTTAAGTGAATACACATAACATAAATCAGGGCATGTTATTGCTTCTTTGCACCTAAGATTACATTTGTGCTTGTAAATAAATGAATTTGTCTCCTCTGATAGACATGTAACCTGTGATGTCAGGACTTAAACCTAGGATGCTGTGGATATGTTATACCTCTGAAAACCCTGCTCCTCTTAATCTATATTTTTGCCCCCTCTGGTGAAGTAAAGGCCTGCAGAAGAAAGAACCACTTCAACAATGGAAACAGATACACATCTACTTCTAAAATCATAAAATCTGTTTCCTTCGGCCATTTTTGCATCTCATCTTTTTCTGATACGCCACTTCAGCTAAGCAAACTGTTAATGTGCAACAGATTGGCTTATAAACATCTTAAAAGATGTTAATCATTTTGTAGTCTTGAAGATCCGTTCATATCAAGTGTCTGCTACCGGGGGTCACGACTCTGAGGTTCAGGGACTTTGATTAAGACCCTCCCGTTTCCTTCCTTTACCTCTACTTGTTTCACTCTGAACAGCTGCAGAGATGCTGATTAATGCACTCGCAGGAAAGCAAACATGAACACGACAAACATGAGTCGCCCCACCTACACGCCCTGTTCTAATTGTCAGGATAGTTTTTTTTTTCTTGTGTAAATACTCTGCTGCTTGTCATTTGCCCAAGCGCTGCCCTCATTTGTGTCTGTGTCTGCCATATGGCTCTCTCATTATCATTATAACAGGCACTGATTGAATGGGAGGGATTCACAATGAGGATTTCAACGTAAGTAAATTAAAGAATATCCAGACTGGATAAAGGCCAAGTGCAGAGACGTACTAGGTGTTGTTGTATCCATTTTGTAGTTTTTCTTTGTGTCTGGATTCAGTAAGCTACATGAAGGCACTGTAATACAGTACTGTATTCATTCATTTAGTAGTTCATCAAACAGGAAAACACTTGACTGACAAAAGTAAATACAACCAATAGCAGTAAATAAACCCCCACAACACATACTCAAATACATTAATGGAAAAACTTTAAGAAAAAGAATAAATAATGAAATGAGAAGAAGAAGAGCGTCAAAGAAATATCAGGTTGGGTGGATGATTTAAACTAGCAAATATTTTGATAATCAGTTCATTGTTTGAACAATATAATCCACTAGCTGAGAAAAAAATCAACAGATTAATTGATAATGAAAATAATGATTCAAACCAGCGCACAGTGGCTCATCCTCTGTGTCCGCCAGCATCCAGCACAGAGAGCAAACCAGTTTGAGCTCAGATGAATCTTGCAGCTGCCTGTTCTCAGCCTGCTACTGCAGTGATAGATGGTCTGGTAGCCGAGGATGATGTTATCTCACACTGTGACTCCAAACACAAACACGGCATGCTAGCACCATTCGTTTGTCTCTCTCTCTTTCTTTATGCCTCCGCTCACTGTCTTTCTCCAGAGAATTACTGGAATATTAACATGTTATAATTATAAAAAAAGCAATAATCCCTGTAGATTAATATTGGCCTATATTTCTGCTGTGGCCTAGAGATGATAGAGCGGCGTTTGATCCCCAACTTCACCCAGCCCACGTGTCGAAGTGTCGCTGGGAAGATACTGATCCCCAAATTGCTCCCGAAGGCTGTGCCATGGGTGTGTGTGAGCACCTTGCATGGTAGCCTCTGCATATCATGAGTCAATCAATTCATCCGTGTATTAATGTGCGTGAATGGGGTAAATGTGATGTAGTGCAAAGCGCTTTGAGAGGACAGAAGACCGGAAAGGTGCTATTCAAGTACAGTTCATTTACCGTATATCGTTATCACACTTTTTAAACTCCCAAATATTGATTGAAAAATCAGCTGGGCTATTAAGTGCAGATTGTAACTCCATATATCAGAAAGTATTTCACATCTCACCTTTAAAAAACACGCTGTCCTCATTTAGAAACAAGGCATTTTTGACTGAAGTTCTCTTTTGAGGAAGAAGGATTTTAATCGTCCATTAGCCCTGCAGGTTCCTCACCCCCCGCTCTTGTTAAATGTGTCCAGTGGCTCGTTTTCTCTGTTCAGGCCAGAACCTCCTCCAGCTCTCTTTGACCTGCTGTAATGAGATGGAGGAGAGCTAAATATATTTCACGATAATGTGCAATATCACTGTCCTGTTGTGAGACTAAAGCCTGAGGCCCCCCAGGCCCCATCTCCTGACCCTCAACGGCTGTACACCAAGTCCAACATGTACCTTCGTTCTCCTCCTCTTAAAAGGAAATAACAGAATTGGAGGCTAAGTGAGTCAGAAACAAATGGAAAAGGGGAGATTGAGGAAGAAAATGAGAAAGGAAGGTAAAAGGAGTTAAAGACTGATGTCTGAGGACTATAAGGGGCTGATGAGAGAAATGAAAAATGGCACGTTTGAGATTTAAGTGATTTGTGAGAGTCAAAGATCGGGGATGAAGTGGCAGCTGAAAAAGTAGAAGGTCAAGGGAGTGAAGTGAGGGCAGGAGAGCTGGATGAGCAAATGACCTGAAGCTACTTGCTTCCAGTGGCTCTCGTGGCTTCCTCAGATACAAATTTATATAATTTTGTTGGTAAATAGATGGAGATGCACCGCTGCCAGACTGATGGCACCAATTTTATTGCATTGGGCCACCTGGAGCATTTTCAGCAGTGACTTGCACAAGTCTCCTTACTTCAGAGGACGAGGTGACATTTTGCTCTGAGATCTTGCTTGCGGCTAATAGCAGTCATTGCATTTAATGAAGGGCGACAAACAACAGGAAAGAAGTATTTTGCTTGGAAACAAATTGCTCCAATTGCTCTCCCACAGTGTCACAAAGTGTCTGCTGAAAAAAGATATCATTAATGGAAGGAAATATTCCATTCCTAAATTACTAAGTAACTCGCTGAAGTTCAGAGCCGCTCCTTTGACTTTTTGTACATTTTCAATCTGAAACAGCAGGACGAGGTTCCCTGTTGTACCGTTAGTGTTCACTACGCGGTATGTGCTTCCTTTTATAGCAAAAAAATCCAATTATCATTTATTAAAAAGGGCTGCAACTAACAATTAATTTAATTGCCGTCTGCTGTTGTTTGGGCTTCAAAACATCAGGAAATAGTAAAAAAAAAATAGATGTTGAAATGTTGTGTTTTGTACAGTAAATAGTCCAAATCCATATGATGGTCAATTTACAATTATTTAAAACAGAGAAAAGCTACACATTATTTCACATTTGAGAAGGTGGAACTAAAGAATAGTTGACTTCCAGGGTAAACTGAATATACTCTCTTGTTGTTAGCCACGTATTAATCAACGATTCCTCTGGCCAACTAATCAACTATCTAATCAAGAAATGCAATGGATACCAGATTTCTGGGTATGTAGTGACAAAAATGAATGTTTGTACTAATAAGCACATACAGTATTTCTTGCAAGAACAAGATTGCTACAGATTTTGATGTAACGCTCTTTGCCAGGCTTCTTTGTTGCAGCCACAGTGATTTAGATTGGTGAGCGTAGTTATGAAGGAGTTACAGACATACTCATTCACCATTTAGTCGCCAATCCTATTAATTATAGAGTAGCATGCAGCCTGACACTTGCAGCTAGCTTGCAAGTCTTTCATCTTGTGAGACAATTAACTTTGGAAGGTGTTGAGTTGCTCTGACGCATTTGTAAACGTGCAGACACAATCTTAATCGAAATGGCATGTTTTGTTCCTGGGAGAGAAAAGAAGTGACACGTATTTGGTGTATAGCACAAAGTCTACATAAATCATACACCTTTTTAAACCAGTAACTCTCCTCTAAGGACTTTTGTGTTTAACAGCCAGTGGATCAGTGAGCTTTTAAGCAACATTTCTTTCAATATTTGATTTCGGTAAAAAGTGTCTCCTCCACCGCTGTCTTTATGTGCATCGAGAGTGCAGGTCCTCTGTGGGTTACTGTTTTGTCTTCATGAAAATATACCACACCAGCGAACTTGAGACATTAGAGTCCTTTTTCTACAGTCTTTGATATGAAGTGCTTAACTTTATCTGAAATGACTGCTGAGGCTACAGTATGTCTGTTGATGGGTATCATGGATGGTATATTTTTCCTGCTCTGCATGTTTCGTTTTGACATTTTGGGTCGTTTTAAATTTGGATTTGCTTTGCAGAAAACAATGGACACATATTTTATTCTATCTGCCTTTTTTCCACTCAAATATAAAACACATGGAGGAGTCAATACTCACCGCTAGTTAGCACATATATATGTTTCTGCTCTTTACAACAGTGGGAGATGGAAGAGCATGTTGTGTTGCATTAGTGGCGTCTTGTTTAGCCACAAGTTTAGCCAACAAATGTGATGTAACCACATGGTTAACTTATTTCACCTGTTAAAGGTTTTAAATAGATTAACTGCTTAAAGAGCACAGCACAGTAACAACTGCAGTTTTTAGTTGTCAGTTCAGCTAATCTTATCCAAACACACCTTTTTACATGCTAACACTGCCAGTAAGTTCATAACAAGTTAAACATCATTTTTCAGCTAACTTGTTTTATTATTAAATAGTAGATCCCCTTTAAGAAAAGTTACCTCTGGTGTTTTGCTTGTGTGAGAAAAGTGAGAAACTACTGAAACACAGTGAAACTGACTGAAATAATTCAGATCCGTCTAATTAGTGTGTGTTAGTGTTTCCGAGTAGTTTTTTACATTTGAAATTACAGACATGGCAGAAAATGTGTCCCTTTTCTTTATCAGAATTTCATACCTCCGTTACAATCAAAATAATGCAGCTTTAAAATGTGTTCTGATGGCACTTAGTGGAAGTCCTGGAAACAGTGAGTTTGTAGAGCAAAGTTTAGACAGATACATGTGGATGCACGTGTAGATGCAGCAGCCGGTAGCTCCTTCAAACCACGCAACACTTTTTCTTCTTGCTGAAACATGTTAGGTTTTGGATAAAAGAGCAGCAGACCTTAGACGATTCACCAGCCCGATCACCCAGAGGAGAGGAAAGAGAGCCGTGATAGGAGCCATGCTTGCCCAGCTTGAACTTAACCTGTTACAAGCAGGCACCTTTTTCCAGAAAAAATGCCTAAAATTACAAACCCAAAAAAGGAAAAATCAGGAATAACTCCTCAACCATTTGGCCTAGATGCATAATTCTGGTTTCCTTTGAAAAGGCAGAAGCTAGTGAATATAAATCCATTGTAATTTTGTATGTATTGTATTAATATATTTATTTTACCATTACAGACTACATGGAGATGCAATAAAGAAAAAATGTGATATTTTTATCCTCGCTTGGTAAAAAATGCTATAATTTAATGCAATAAACCATCAAAACCATCCTGAGGAAGCTTTTAATGCAACCTAATATCTTCTAATACACCTAGAATGCAACTGTAACTGTAAATCTGATGAAAATAAACTAAAATACAACAGTTATCATACAACATTTTCAAATAAAGCAGGCGAATGTCCATATTTTGGCAATATTTATTGTTAAAATGTTGACTTTTATTGATAGATATCTTTTTTCTGTCCAAGTTCCAAATGAAAAAACATTAAAATATTGATTAAAAACAGGAGTATTCCTCAACAGACCCCTATTTCCAGGAAAAACGCCCAAAAAAAACCAACCCAAATGAATCAGTAATAACTCCTCAACCTGTCCCTAGCTGCACAGTTCTGGTCTCCTGTCTCAACTAAAGAACACAGAATGGATAATGAACAATGTAAGAGAAGGTTTAGGGTATTTTGTACAGCTTCCTCTGCGATGGACTGACAATGATGTCCGCTGGGATTGGCTCCAGCCCCCCGCGACCCTGTCCGCAGGTTGACGATGGAAGGATGGATGAATGTACAGCTTCCTTTTAGTTTTAAACTGAATTTGTTTAATTTTATTTAAGGGGGAAAATGTTTCAATTGAATTCACATATGTTGTGATGTCAATTCCCTGGAGCTGCTATAAGAAAATATTAGAGCAGCGATGATGATTTTTAATGCTCCTCCTAAAGGTCTGGTCTGGACAAAATGGGACTCAGATTTGCTGATCAATGGAAATCAGAGACTGTTGTGCCTATATTACAGACACCTGCTCATCAAAGTCCTGGATCAAGCACTTGGCAGGCAGACCGTGCTCTGAGTCGACAGAGCACCAGAGCGGCAAGATGAGAGGGGGCGACCTCTGTGTTTTACATCGATGATGCTTGTTGCTCAAACACAAAATGGACACTGTTTCCAAAATGTCAGACATTTTTATGAGGAAATGAAAACCATATTCATGTCATCTTACTGCTGCTGTTCACAAAAAGCACACATGTATATAAATAACTGTATTTGTTATATTTTATTTTAATTATTATGTTCCATCCACCATCTATACCTGATTATTTGTGTAGGGCTGATGAGGGAAAGGGGGCTAGAGCCAGTCCAGGCTGACATTGGGCGAGAGGCACAGGGTACATCCTGGACAGGTCGCCAATCATCACCGGGCTGACACAGAGAAACAATTATACAAGCTCACAGCCACATCTAAGGGCAATTAAGAGGTACCAAATAACCTACTTTTGGAGGAAGAGGAAGAACCCACGCAGACGCCGAGAGAACATGCAGACTCCAGACATAAAGGCCCGGGATGACCGAGGCTCGAACCATGACCTTCTTGCTGTGAAGCCACAGTGCTACCCGCTGGGCCACTCATTATATATGCTAACATATTTTAATACACATTTAATTAACCGTTATATTCTTGGTGTAGCATCAAGGTACTACAAACCCTGTGCTGTATAATGATAAAGAAACTATCTTGATACTCTCTATATTCTGTGTGTGTGTGGCTGACAGCTCTTGTGAAAAGACTTTTAAGGTGGTGGGTAGTAGGTAGGGTGATCTTAATGGCCCAGTATGGTCTCCCAGAGGAATGTTTTTGGAACAGATGGTTGGTTGGGTTATAGACCTAATAGAAAAATACATCAGAGGCTCCACAAGCGGTTTAAACTGCTGTCGTCACCTCCTCCAGCAGCTCGGCAGCCACATCACCTGACTGACAGTCTGGAGAGAAACTCCAATTCTCTACAGAGCCTCTCTGGCTGAAACAAAAATGAAACAACAGTCAACTACAGTAGTTTAGTAGTAAGAAAATTATATATAACTTTATATCACACATCTCCTTATAATACCTTATAGACATATATATTTTAGTTAATAATTACTTTACTGTGCATAATGGTAAATTTATAGTCTTCACACAATATTATTATAATTTTATATAATGAATTAATGTGAAAAGATAAAAAAGAACAATAGAAAAACACAAGAGCATACGATCAAATTTATTGAGTAGTTAGACGTCAGATTTATGAGAGAGAAAAACATTTCAGATTGTGGCTAAATCAAATTCAAACATCAATATTTAATAGTAAATACAAATACTTCATTTGTTGTAATATTTTCTGTTGACCCACTGCGCATGGTTTGTCTTTTTTTATGTTGTGTCAAGGTTTTCTTCTGCTTCAGGCTGCGTACTCAGATGTTTTCTGATCAAATGCTGTTATGGGGTACAGCAGTCAATCAATGGAGAATCTAAAATTGGTGATATGCAAATATTATCAACCCACTTACCCTACTTCATTCAGTTTTATAGGCATTTAATAAACTTCCTCAGTCATTTCTGCACCAACACATTACGCGATCTAACAGTCACTCTCTGAATCAGTACGTCACTGTAGTATTTTCACCTTGGCAGTAGCTCACTGTACACACATGTACGTACAATAACCACTGGGAAAGGTTAGACTTGTGGAAAAGCTGGGCAGCACTGTGGGTTCCCCTCTGGCTCTGTAATATCTCTGCAAGTCTTTATCAGGCTCTATTTTCTCCATTATACTCATAATTCCCTGCCACCAATAGCTCTGTTCTGGATAAACAAAATAACTCCTCAGTGGCAGATGGCCTGAAATTCGAGTATGAATGCTATCTTATGGGGTTTATAAAGACTCTTAATCTTTCTTTTCCAATTTTACTTTGTTTTATTTACTCTCCTCACTTGGGGCGTTTTTCTTTATCCACCACATTTCTCTCTCCGCCTCCGTTTTTTTTCCTCCTCCTTACCCCAGTTTTGTCTCTTTCACTCGCTCACTCTCCGATGCTGCTGTTCCTTATCAGTGGCACTCGCCCGCTGACATGAAATACCATTAAGCGAATCATGAGGCCTGCAAACACCACTGATTTATCCTGCTGCATGCTTCATAAGTTCCTGATTGATCTCAGCTGTGGACGACAAAAAAGGGAGGGAGGGACAAGAGCGAACGCAGCGAGAGGGAAGGAATCAGAAGGTGCACAAGAAAGGAACAGAGGGATGAGGAAGGACAAGGGAGACAGGGGAAAGGAAGGTCCAAAGGAGAGGAGAAGAAAGGGAACAGGGCAGAGGGAGAGAGGTGCAGAAGCAAGAAATGGAGGAAGGGGAACAGGCGGAAACATGAACCGAGGGGAAGAAGTAAGGGGGAAATCAAATGGAGGGGGGTAAAAGAGGGCGGTTTAGCAGAGGGCGACTGAACAGTGGAGTTAGGCAAAGAGAGGAGGAGGCAAGTGGTGAAGGAATAATTGAGGAAAGGAAGGAGCGTATAAAGAGTCTTGGTGAGGAGCGATGGAGTTACTGTCTGTGTGATGACAGAGGAAGGACGGAGTGAATGGAAAAGCTCAAGGGATAAGAAGGTGGGAGTGGGAACAGGAAAGGACTTATGTAAGGAAAGGAAAGAAAAAAAGGAGAGACAGGAGCAGAAGAAAGAATGAACAAAGGAGGGAAGGAAAAAGAGAAAGAGAAGAAGATTATCACAAGGTAGCATTTTGGAAACCTACTGATGAAATAATTTCAGAGTAGGAGGTGTAATATTTTGGCTGGAGAAAGTCGAAATAAAACCCCGGGATGGGTTTTATCGATCCCTCATGAAGTCTGTTTGTAGAGGTTTACGAGGCAAATAGAGAGAGAGAGGAAGATGATGAGAGGAAGGATGGAGAACACAGTAGTAAAGAGCGAGCGTGGAGGCGGCGAGCGGTGTGTAAATGCAGGTGGGCCACATTGATCCGTGTCTGCTGGCTCCTCATCGACTGAGCAGCAGATGAGGACTGATTACACCACAGTTTAGAAGCACATGAAAGAAACTCTGGTAACAGTCAGACAGGTTCCCTCCTCCCCCTGTGTGACCATTAATGGCTTTGAAAATATCTTCATGAATACAGTTGTGTGTCTGATATGTGAACTGCGAGGCTGTCCAATCGAAACAAAAGTCACTGTTGGAAAAGATCCAAAGCAGTCACAATGTTGTAATTACATTTTACATATAACCACATATGTGCATCTTTGTGAGCCAGATAAGAAACCAGTCTTGGTTTTCCCACACAGATGCAAAACCCAAGTAGGGAACAAGAAGTAGATGAGGAAGACTCTGTCCAGAGGTTACCGGGGCCCCTATGTGTCTCATTTTCAGAAGTGCTTGTTAGATCTAACTTTCCAAAACAAGAAATCTGACAATCACACCCACTTCGTTCAGCGACTGGCTGAAGGTGTGAAAGTAGGCAGGATTTGAACTCCTCTGCTGCCCGTCAAAATAGCTATGGAGTCCAAGTGAGATGAACGTTTCGCTTGTCCTCGGGTGCAGACTAAACTGTCCAGGCAAGAGTTGAGCATTTTATTTGATTCTCAAATGCACATCCAGGCATAGATAGACATTGCCTGCCACTATCACAGAGGCAAGACCCTGTTACTCCTGCTGCGTGTACAGAAGGTGGAGAAGAGTAAAGTTATTTGTGTGGCTTGTAGAGACAGAATCTGTCTAATACCACCCCCAGAGGTGGTGTAAAGTATTGTATTATCAGGCCTAACAAACAGAGGTATTTTCAAAACCGTGACTTTTTCTATGCGGTTTGGCTCATTTTCAGGTTCATCATTTTATTTAGGGGCTGTACCAGAACAGATTTACATGGTTTAATTTTCAAAAATCACTATATTTTTGTCACACCTCTTTTCACCCTGTGTGTTGAAGGCTTCGTTTTAGCTATGGAGTGATACATCTTGCAGTTCCTAGTTAATGACTACTAGCCAATCCGAAGCAGAGAAGGGCGGGTCAGTGAG
>JAPMOB010210965.1:0-23548 GCA_029875015.1 Lepomis gibbosus | reverse complement strand
AAGCTGTAAAATGAAGACACAAAAGGCAAACATGAACAGTCCTATCTAGAATGATTCTGAGGTCACATTAACAGGGTTTTAGGGGGTGATGCCCAAAACATGCTGTGAGATAAATTTAAAATCACTGTGGAGAGCATCTTAGAATTATTATCTGCTCTAGCTTTTCCAATTATTTGTACAAAATAATGGCCGAAGATGATGTGAAATTACATATTTTTTCATAAAATCTTCCCCCTGACCATGACTACCACCAAAACATTCATCTAAAGCCAGAGCTCACATAACACTATGGAAATTTTAAGCCATTGTGTATCACATGCTCATGGACAAGAGCGATACTGCAGTGGCATGTTGTGCTGGGGTTTTATGTTCAGACATACCACGCGCACAAACAAAAAATTTGCTTCACCTCCGCTGCTACAGCTCCATCCTATGAGAAACACAGCACACACACATATATTTATCCCCACACAAGTGGCTCCTACCTCATCTAGTTCAGAGATGTAGACAGGCTTCTCTTCAAAGCCAATAGGCATGGGGTCGTTGGGTGGGATCTCCACCTCTTCATACATCTTCGTGTTCTCCCTGCGGATTCCCTCGGGTAGAAGCATCTGAATGTCACACACACAGAAATGAAGAAAAACCAGACCACAAACATGACCTCCAAGAACAAAGATAACTTACCATTTTAAAACACATAAAACTTGGAAAGTCATTCAAAGTTACAAAATTTACAATAAGCTATATTTTTACAAAAAAGTGTTTTGATTCACATTTTCTTCATGCTTCCTTAAAAGTCCACAGCAGATCAAACACACTTCTCAGAACATGGTTTAAAGATATACATAAATTGAAGTACTAATTAAACCTGTGTAATAAAGTAAAAAATAAACCTCAGTTCACTCAAGTATTGTGATTCTTTTATAATTTTATTATCAATTAATTGTTATATGATCAGATACTATATTACTTTTATTAATAAACTATGGTACTAGCCTGATGAGCAGGAACTGCTAAATGTAGAAGTTGACTTCCGTAAGTTTTGCCACATGTATATGCACGTGCAGCAAAGACGCTGCTGAAATAAAACTGACTGACATGTGATGTGCACTGTTTTTGAAATTATGACTCATGATATGCATTCTCTAGAAGTGCATGCTGCAATTTTTCCCATGGCCCAGGGCTAAAACAGCAACCAGAAATCGCAATAAACTGTAATATCAAAACAAAATACTTGTAGATTCACAATACAAATCGAATTCACACCAAGCACCGTGATAGTGTCGAATCAGGGCATACGTGCATCGTCCCAGCCCTAATGCTTTGTGGTAGTTTGGAATATTCAGTTTACAGTAGTTAAGTGAGAGGGATTATAGTATAAAACTGTCTATGACTTTAAGAGACAAGTACAGTTTGTGCCTTACAGACTGGTGGGCCACACTGTCCCTGGTTCAAGTCTGGCATACTTGTTTTGTGTTTGCCCTCAACATTGATGGCATAGTAATTAAATATAAAATAACAGCACAAAAATAAACAAATCTGTCTTTCAATACTTTCTAGAAAATATAATTTAATTATAAATATAAATAAATTATTTAAATATAAATTTAATTTCTTTAGCCTATAAAGAAAATACAATTGTACCAGCAGAGATTAAGCAGCGCACAGAAGCAATTGCCATGGTTACTACCCACAGAGCGGTGTCTGTCTGTCTGTTCACATCGAGACCTCACTGACCAAACGGGTACGCGGGCGGAGTGCTGCTCCCTTTCTGAAAAGGCTTCAGACACACACCAACGCTAAAACATGTGGCCAGCTGTGGAATATCTGAACACCGACTTATTAACGCTCACCCAAGTATGTTTGGCAGAGAAACAGAGACGAGGACAAACCTTCCGGTGCAGACTTGCTCCTTCCTCGTTTTTTAACATGAAAAAATGTTGTTTGTTGTCAGTTTTGTCAAATATGCAAGTCGCACATGTGTCCGTTAAAAGGATATGTGGTTATGATGGATCACACTCATTTGAGAGTGACCTCGAGTTTGTGCTTCACCTTAGAGAGAGGTCTCTCAGTATATTTTATGAAATGGACAACCAGATAAAATAAAGGCTCATGGGTACCATGTCTGGTACTCGGGTGAAACGTCTAAGCACACTAAAGACCTCTACACCCTGCACGATTTTGGGCTGTACCAGACCAAAATTGACAATGACTGTATTAAATATTAAAGGCAACAGACACAAATTGAAATAGGCAGACTGAAAAACCTCACCCTAGCTCCTCCAACAAACGCAGGCGTCTTTGCGGCCTCTGCATAGCTGTCGTAGACATTGGGATATCGAATACGTTCATAAACTCTTTCTCTGCTCAGTATAGGTTCACGTCGTGCAGTCAGCAGGGCCTGCTCCCTGTACAAGCACACAGAAGGTGGAACATGAAACATGAACAAATCAGAAAAGACAGCAAGTAAATAAAAAGGAGCTTCATATTTTAAATCTCAGTACTTCAAGGTGAGGAGAAAGACAAAAGGAAATGCTAGTCTTCTGTCAAAGTAAAGGAAGAATGAACGGCAATGTCATTTCGACACAAACATCTGCACAATGTCACATCTGCAACCATGTGGTTCCATACGTGAACCCTTGGAACCCTCCCTATTTTTGCTTTGGAGTAATAGTTGATTGAAATGAAGAGGCACAGATGCGAGGCATTATGTTCCTTCCTAAAGTGGCTTACCTCTCTGCTAATCTTTTTCTTCACATTGGGCTGGATTTGGCCATGCTAAGTTTTTAATTAAACAGATCGCTGCTCTTTTTTTCCATCCTCTGAAATTAAACTTTCAGAAAAATCCTGTACAAACTAAGACGTGAGAAGCTGCAGCATTGCTGTGCTTTTTTTTTTTTTTTTTGTAAAGCTCCAGCCAAGTTGTCATGAAAAATGCAGAAGCGTGTCGGTTTCAGTGTGGATACTAACAGCAAAGAAAGAGATGAACAGACAAAGAAAAAAAGACAAATAAGGGCAAGAGGACCAAGAGAAAGATGGGAGAGATGACATACCGCTGGGCCCTCATCTCTCTGGGGTCGAAGGTCATGACAGCATCTGAGGAGTCGCTGTCATCTGTTCCTTTGCCTCTCTTCCTCTCTCTCTTCTCCTCTCTGCGGTACATCTTCATCATCTGTTTCTCCTGCTCTGACTGTATGGTCACCTGGCATCCATAGATGGGCTTGGTCACTTCTCCACTGCCTTTTCGGCTCACATCTGGAGGAAATGCAAGCACGAAAATGTAGAAATATAGAAACTAAAAGGCAAAAAACTAGTACATCAGAGGTGTTCCCGGACTGGATCAAATTATTTCTTTCTTTAAATGGAAGGTCCATGGAGATCAAGACACCTGAAAGCAAAATAAATAATGCAACCAAGATCAGAAGTTTGTAATTCCAGTCCTAAATAGCCGCCTCCCCAGTTTACTGGCCTGGTGCGGGAACACATTCTGACAAATAAACGCAGGTCCCCTGGCTTTCATAGAAGCTCTTTGGATGTATAAACCTGTTAAACCCAGAGGGGTCGCCCGCTTTAGCTGCTGCTAAGCTGCTCACACTGTATCGCTGATACATATATTAATGTTTAAACGTATGATCAATACGTCATTGTGGGACATGCTGAACATTGGACTGGGCAATAAGACAATGACCATAATTATCGCAATATCATTTTTTGCAATAACAATTTAACAGATGTTCATAGTCAATTACTCAATATTCACTACTCACTTGAATCATGCACAAATTAGGACATTTTTTATTAAGATGTTTATTTTATTGAAGAAAAAGGACTGAAAAAAAGATTTTTCTTTAATTTCACTATTTGTGAAGTGACCCACTGTTTGGCATCAAGTTTTCTGAACTTAAAGAAAAGTTTAAACCCCAATTACCCATCAGGTTTCTTCAGCTTTAACTCCTTAAACATGAAAGAAATAACGATGTGATACTTATCGTGATAATTATCGATATTGAAAGATGTGAAACTTTTTATCGTGATGACATTTTTGGCCATATCGTCCTGCCCTAGCTGAACATCGTTAGATCGGTTAGATTCTCCACAATTCAATTGTTGAGTTCATTCAACGAAAACAATGAGACCCAAAGTCTAATTCTTACAGATTTATCAGTGTAACCTGCCTGCTACAGGAGAGGGAAAAAAGAAGTGCAGACTGCTGTTACCTTTGAAGCTCTTGTTAAGTCTCAATGCGTGCGTGATTATTTCTCTTCCTTTAGTCTGTAAGGGTCCACTGATCAAAAGAATCAGAACAGCTTTTCATAAAAAATATTCCAAGTTGTGAATCCTGTCATGTGAAGTCTATCACTCTCTGTCTGCTAACTTCTGCCACACGTCTTTCATCCTGCACCCTGTTGTTGGGTATGTTTGTTTTCCTTACATTGGCTGCTTACAAAATAAAAGCGCTTAAGCCGTCTGTCGGAGCGAGATCAAATGAACGACGTGTATTGATCACTTTTATACAAGTAATATTCATACTAAAATAAATAAACTGTTTCACAGTAGCCTATTTCAGTTTTGTGCAAGACGAATTAAAGGCCTGTCCCAAATATAGCCAGGGTCAAGTCAGTGATTTTAGCAAATAAAAGCCAGAGCTATTAATCAAAGGAGACTTTGAGCTGGGCTCAATGCTCTTATTATTTTCATCCTACTATTATGTCACTTCATTAAGTTTGGATATTGAACCAAAGAAAGTAATGATCAGCGATGCAAGGACCTGCCGGCCAGGTGAGACCAGCTGGTACCTCAGCTGCTTGCAATGACTGAACAGTAACCTGAGAGAACAAATGAAATACTTAAAGAGAACAAACACAAATGAAATAATTTATGCAATTAAAATAATTCACAAGCTTAAACTGCTCATTTATCACTCAATTATTGTTTCTTGCCCCATAAAAGGACTCAGGCATAGATTATATCATGTCTGATATTATAAATGTAGTTTTCAGGCCCTGATGCAGACAGCATGAGGGAGTATTTATCACTGGATGAACAAAACAGTTTGTTCTCATTGAGAAAACAACATCCAGTCAGCCCGTATCAGTAAAAACTGATTCATATTTCAGCAGTAACCTTGATAGTCCATTGATATCAGATGCAGGAGCATGTGGCATTGCACGGGTTAACGTTCCCCATTGCAGCATCTCTGTTTGAGGCACAACAGCTCAATAAAAGGCAGAATTGCTCTTGAAAACAGATGAGATCTGATGATTGCACCGCGGGCTGGGCTGATTGACTGAATGATTTCTTCTTTATCTCATCTAGCGGCTCTACCTGCTGCACAGCCTCCCTCTCATTCTAGCAGCTCCCCTCTTCCTGTCACTCTTATCCTCCCTCCCATTACCTCTCCAACTCCCAAACCCTTTTACTCTGTCTCTCTCCATGCACCAATTCCTCTGTCTAAACCATTCCCCATCCTTTACTTTGCCTCTCTCTGGGAGCCATTGTGCCTTGTTATGTGTCTCCAACAGTGATTGCCTCCAAATCTCCAGGATTCTCATTTCCTCAAGCGATCATGGTGCCATAATCACTGTGAAGAGCATCGCCAAGATGGATTTTACTTGTTTACAAGATGGTTTCAAGGTGGTTTTACACGTTTGTAACTGTAGTCTTTCAAATCAATATAGGATTTTCAAGAACAGTCAACATTTAGTAGTGACTTTAAAGACTAAGAGTCTGAAACTGTGTTACCACAAAAAACATCTTGATGTCTTCAATTTTATCATTTATTGTTAGCAAGATATTTGATAAAAAAGGGAAACCCATTAAAAAAGTTCAAGTAGATAATATGTTGTGTATCAACTTGTCACGTATCAAATAGTTATTGTCATGCTAGCAAACTGACATGTATAATGCCTTTAATACACAATGCACTAGCAGTACTAAATCAGTAAACATTTGAGATTTTGATAGTCACTTTGTGCAGTACAAAGAAAAATGTCAAAAGATTGATCATCAGCGCATTAGAGAGGGAGTAATGAATTCAATTATTGAATGGTATAGCCGCTGGTCATTTAACCTTCCACAAGTTCTAGTTATCGACCTGCAGTATCTGACAGGTGTGGCATATCAACATGCTGATTAAACAGCATGGAAGCTGTTGCTGAGTATTAGATGTCCATTTCTCCAACATAAACTGCCTGCAGAGTCATTGTAGAGTTGTTGGGATGTGGTATACAGTGTCGTCAGTTGCCGCCAACAACCAAGAACACGGCGCAGCCACTGAAGAGGAGCAACAAGCCGCAAGTCTGGGCAACGTTCCACTAAATGCTGTTCAAGACCCTCTTCTACCAATTTGGGGGGTCTGTTAACCAAAGGAACTCTGTAGACTGAATGGAGTGGATCCAAATGATTTTAGTTTATGTATCTCTGCTTCTTAACCTTAATCTTAAAAGGTTAACAGTTGCATTTAAAGGTCTAAAATATTCACATTTTACATGACACTACATGTGGCTACAGCTAAACAACTGTTTTAGTGCTAATAAAATATTTGTGCTATGAGAAAGTCATACAAAGCATAATCCTCCGCTCACAGTGTGGTTTAATCATTTCAATATAAAGCGCTCACACATTTGATGTATTATATAGTTAGTGTGAAGAAAAGTGTTTAAAGAACATTGCAAATCGGTAATGAATTCTATAAATTACCCTAGCACTTCAGGTAGCCAAATAGATTACCTTGTTGTCAAACTTGCTTAGCAATGAGGATGATGCAACACTCCCAGCATCCACTGGGTTCTCTCTGTTAGAGTTTGTACTTGAGCAGCAGAGAAAAGCCTCGGTCCTGATCGTGGCCTGGGGAAATTGTCTAAAATGCTTGTCAGAGAAACACCGGCATCATCTTTAAATTCATGACAGACCATTTGCTAAGGCACATCAAGTCTGGGAAACTGATTTCTGCATAGTTTTCTACACATATTCCTCGACACCTACTGTAACACACTTGAACAGATAAAGAAATATGCTTAATGACCCAGTCAAAGGCATTTGCACACACAAACACAAACACTCAATGGGAGGCTCTTTCCACCAGGTTGGAGCTGTCAGCGTCCCACCAGGTTCCACCTCTCGGTGTGTCTCCTTGCTGATTTAGAGAGGGCTAGACAACACAGCTCAAACTTTTGAAATGGCTTTCCCTCTTCTAGGGCAGCAACAGTATAATAAACAGGAGATAAGCTACTAATACAACAGAATTATAGTTATATCAAAAGTGTAAGCACAAAAATGCCTATTTACACATCCAGCAGACATGCAGTACATTAAACTTCAATTTTAGCATTTCTGGCCACCTGACAAATATAAAGCCAATACTGACACTTCCTAAAAGCTCTGTTTTGGTCTCAACTCTCAAACTCCTGGGTGAGGTAACAGAGGTAAAACGTTTTACAGAGCTAAGTAAAACTGCAAAATTGCTGACACCTTCCATTTCTTTGTGCATACAAAATAACTAACAGAAATCTTTTTGTATCTGCATCCTGTTTTTTCTTGGTTGCAGATTTTTTTAACTTCTAAAAAGTACCGGGGATGAGTAAACTTATTTGGACATAGTTAATCTCTGTAGGTCTCAGAAAGATAAATATCCCCCATAAGGCTGCATCCCTCTGATTCAGTTTGGTGTTGTCGGTTCAACAGTCCAAAAATGATATTTAAGAAGCTGGAACCTGAGAACGTAGAGCATTTCTGCTTGAAAATTAATTTAAGCGAATTATCAAAATATTTGCAGATTAATTTTGTATCAACTGACTAATCGAGTCGTCGACTAATTGGTAAACTGTGTTGGGCTGCTCTCCCTTGTCATAACCCTCTTTATTTCCATTTAATGGAGGTTTGTAAAAGTTTACAGTCCACCATGCAGTTTAACTGTGTGGCTCTGTGTGCACTGACAGAGCAGGAAAAGGCAGGCTCACAGCATGAGGTTAGAATCAGGAGACACCATATTATAATTTGTTACAATATGTCAATGTGATTGTAGTTTCGCCTCAAATGTCCCCTGATTTCTCCAGCACCTGTTAAAATGATTTGGATGTGTGGACATGTTATCTTTTTAATTGTCCATTCCATACAGCACTGCCTATATCAGCCATTGAAATGTGGAGAGGAGCCACCAAGAGAATCCATTCTTTGATAAACATGCCAAGCTGCAGACTGCAATTTAAAAGCTAATCAGCAAGAGACAGGCATTCCCACTAAATCCCACTCTTCCTGATGGCATGCAAATAGTGGAAAATTTAATCAGCCTTTTTTAACCCTCAGTCGTCAAGGCAACACTAATCTCAAAAGCTGTCTAGCAAGTGTAATTTTTAATGCTGATCAAAAGTTCTCAACAATAGGAAGAACATCAGCTGAGGTCTGAAGCAGCAACTATGGTGTGTTTTCTTTGGTCTAAAGTAATAATGTTTACATTGCTCTATTTTGGTTAGTTTAGTTACACATTGCCAGATTAAAGCTAAGCCATACCTATCAAATTCCAAATCACAGCTCCCATATATTTTATTTTACACAGATTTGTCTTTTCCATCAAACATGTCATCCTGCCAGGTTACAGTATTTTGGCAATGAGGCAGAGACAAAGTGGGGTACAATTTCTATTTCTAGCAGCTCATTTCACCATTTTCATTGCACTTTATTTTCCACCTTATTCTTTTCCCCCCACTCACCTACACCTCCGCTGCCTCGGCTTGCCTCGCCTCTTCCTGTCTCTCTCTGCCCAAATGTATCTGCTCTGCTCGCTTTCTCTATCAGCGGTACGTTTTATAAAGTTGTTGTAAATATATATATTTTTCCATGCACTTATACTAATCAGCTGCAGATGCCCCGCACGTAGATGAGGCTTGTTCACATAGCTTGTTCAAAACGAAACCAACGTGATAACTAACGGATGACATCTGCACTGGTAATGTGATAGATAATAATTCTCTCTCTTGTCTGTTTGTCTGCAAAATACTAAACTGGCTCACAAAAAATACCTGGGTGGCCGTTAAAACACCTGGGCGGCCCGCCAAAGTATATATATATATATATATGACTAGGGGTTTGTGTTCTCCTTTGCTGAGATAATCCATCCACCTCACAGGTGTGGCATATCAAGATGCTGATCAGACAGCATGGGTATTGCACAGGTGTGCCTAAGGGCCCATGCCCACTAAAGCATTTTTTCCTGAGGCCAGCATCTTTTTTTCAATTCATTCCAATGTATGGGCTGCGTTTTTACAACAGGGTACAAACCCCAGCAGCGTGACTAGGCGCTCAGCAGCTGCCTGTGTTTGTTGTCCTCTCTCACGTGTGGCCGTGCACAGCAGATACGTAGTTGTGTTACATTGGTAGGTTATAGGGATGCAAGGATTACAGATTTTGTTGGTACGATTATTGTCAGAGATATAATCACGGTTTCACGATTATTACGATTATTATGCATTAATTCATTTCACAACACTAGTAATGGCTTAAGTTGATTTTGAATATTTAATTACATTAATTATATTTTTATAATATGTAAGTATTATTAATATAAGAGGAATATTAACTTTTGTCCTCCAGGGGAATAAACTGAGTTACTGTCATCAACTCTCATCCGTACATATGTTTTAGTGAAAATGAAAGAAATTGAAATGCAGTTAATTAGTAGCCTATAGTTCTGAAAGTCTATAAGCTCCTGGCGTATGTTAGTGTTTTACACCTGGCAACATTTTGTTCTGTGTAACAGGAACACTGTAGCGGAACCTTCACGATTAATTAAACGTGACGTTTTAAAGCGCGGTTAATAGTATATAGGCAACGCAGGGAGAGGAATAACAGCAAGCTCATCAGATGTTTCCTAAAAATAAGTACGAGTTCACGAGTCCCGCACCTCATGTGCAAGTCAAGTCTGAAGTCTTTTGAGGAGGAGTCTCATGTCAAGTCTGAAGTCACTGTGTGTCCGAGTCTCAAACTCGAGTTCCTATCTCTGGTACACATCCCCGCAAAAATCACACCATAATCACAAATAGTATTTTGCAGCAAGTCATTTCAAATACAATTCCAACACTTATAATAAGCTAATGCCTCTGAATGACTGGATATTATCAGTTCATTTATTAAATGTTATTTATTACATCATGTCAGTTAATTTTGTTTTAACCAAAGTGGCTACATTAATTATTTCACTGTCTAATATTCCATCTGAATCAGAGTCAATGGTCATTGATTTTACCTAATAAATGAGTAACTAGCCTACACTAATTAGCTAATGTACTGTTTCACACCCAGCATTAAAATCTATATTTAGGACCTGTGAATTTTAAATTTCTCCAAAAACTCTAAAGGATGAGTCTGTGTGACTTTAAATAGTTGCAGGGATTATTCTGACAAACCAGGAGCTCCTTCTTCTAATCTTCAGCCACCCTTTGATGTCTACCTTGCATATGGATCAGAAGACAGCTCTGGTAATAAAAAACGATCCATCCTTATCTTTCCACAAATATCTTCAACTACTTACAGCGCCACTCTACACATTAAGGAGGGAAAAAACAAGAAGAGGAGTCCGCCAGCTTAGGACAAAGGGAAACCGGGTTTTGAAAAAACGCTGGCTCAGGACAGAGGACAGCGTTTGAAGTAAAAAAAAAAAAAATACAGGCATGGAAGGTAGGTACATCAATAGGACAGCTGCTTTAGTACAGCTCACCATCAACCCTCCTGAAAAACTATCTTATTCAGAATCAATGAACTTAGCGTTAAACTGCCAGGAGAGCTAGATATCTACATCAAAAACCAGTGTAATCCTATCCTATACAAGAGCCTGTGCTTATTTAGGCCTTAGCAACACCAGGCACGTGTCAGCCCTTTGCTCTATTAGTATGGCATGATATTCTATTATTTCTCTTATTCATGAGAGGTATTAAAGCAGGGACAGAAATAGAGAGCCTGCCCGCAAGGGAGGCTTTAGACTGGTCTTCATCATTCCTGGTAGATGGCATAAAGACGTGAAAGAAATAATGAAGAATTGAGTTGAAGTGAAAGGCCAATCTTTAGGTAATAGCCTTTCAATGGATTCGGCTGCTTCACTAGCACATACAAAACAGGACGTTACACAGCTCAAACAACATACTGATATACTGGTCGTGGTTTAACATTAGCTAATATCTGGACATTTCACAAGCATATCTGTACTACAGTTTACATTGGAAGTGCGTGAGGCCTACACCGGTTAACTTACGGGCAATAATCTAGACCAGTGGTATTCAAACTTCTTCACATCAATGACCCCTACACTGACACAAATTGGACCCCCATTTGATAAAATCTGGGTCCCCAGGGTCCCCTTTCTGATAGGCTTTTAGATGTATTATTACATAAAATGTATGAAACCCATGGCTAAAGTAGTCACATATTCTTTCATTGTATTATTTATGGATGGAATTATAATAAAATAAAATATTCCCGTTATTCGCCCTGGAGCCCCTCAAGGACCCCTGCAGTTCCCAGGACCTTACTGAGAGAACCACTGACCTAGACAGACTAATTTTACTAACATCAGTCTGTCGACTGTCTAGTCTTGCAAAAGGGCCACTCTTCAATATCCGAGCATCAGTCAAGCTTTATCCTGCACTGCATAACTAATGTTGTCAATGTTGTAGAGCTTTACTAAATCAAACAAGGGGGTCCCCCAGCGCGTAGAACTCAAATCATGGCAAACCTAAGGGAACTAAGCAACTTATGCTAAAGGTCAATTTATACTTCTGTGTTGAATCTACACCGTACCCTACACACACTGGATACATTTTTTGAAGCATCACAACACCCGCAAACTGACAGTGATAAGAATCTGACCCACTGGATTTGCACATTGAAAAAAACACAAAATGTAATACCTCTTAAAATGATGATTAAGACTTTTAATGCTTTTTGGGAGCCTTCATTTTCACAAAACTGATTTCTTAACTTTTAATACTTTTTAAGACCCCCCAGAAACCCTGAAGAAATATAGATAGCTGAGGTGAAGTTTTTTATTTCAGGCACAGATCTGGAGAAACTAATCTATGCTTTTATCTCTTCCCATCTACAATTAGTCCAAAATGCTGCAGCTTGACTTTTAAGTCGCCGCAAAAATTTGGCAAAATTGCAACGGTTTTAGGATCCTTCCACTGGCTGCAGTGTCTTTTAGGATTCTTTTAGAAAGCCAGGCATGGGCTAGCACTTTCATATCTGTGAGCTTTTATCCCCCTATAAGCCAGGACACATACTGAGATCCTATGGTATGGTGTTGCTAACTATTCTAAGGTCTTGGCTAAAAACCAAAGGAGATAAAACCTTTGGCATCAAGGCCCAAAAGTCTACCAGAGATCAGGCTCAATCTGTTCCTTTTTTTTTCCTAACTTCGTAAGACTTACACAAAAAAGCTTTCAGTGATGTGTAATTTATTTCTCCATTATTTGTAATATGACTTTGCTACCTGTATTGGAAAGTGCTATACAAATAAGCTATTGTTGCTGTTGTTGAGAACTGAACAAGCCAAATTTTTACCCTAATTTCTTAAGAGATGTGTTTGACTGTAATTAATCTGAATACGTTCTGACTGAAAAGAAGTGACGCATGTTTTATGCAAAATTGTGCATATGGATTGTGCATATTTTATTTTATTTTTTTACATATTACCGTACAAATGTGATGCTTTTTGTATCTGTATATATTATATATATTTGGTTACATCCAATATAGACATTAAGAAACAAACTAACTGAGAAAATAGAGAACGAACTGACAGAATTTTCAGTGCGCAGAACGCAAATATATGAAGTCAAGCAAGAAGAAGTGGTCTCACTGTTAAAGACATGTCATGTTAAAAACACGCACACATATGCAAGATGAACAGTTTTGGGCACTTCTGTCTTTACCAAACCAAGGGAGAAAAATTCAGACAGAGTTGGTACGTCACTAGTAACACACGTGGTGAATTTGCTCTTGATTAAAATAACCCACCATGAGCACCATTATTACAAAGCCCTGGACGCTGTCAGAAGATATCACTCCCATATGCACGGTCTAAACACATTTGTCCATACTAAATCTGACTCTTCATAGACACAATAGACCTTACAGATAAGCCAGTCCTTATCTCTAAAAGCCAGAGCACAGGGGGCACAGAGCAATCTTCCAGGTTCCTGAGATGTGAAAGATGAATACTGATTACAAGATCAAACAATCGCAGAGATCTAGAGAGATAATGAAGCTTGATAGCTTTGTTTTGGTTGTGGCGATATCTAAATATGGATTTACACAGAAGGGTAAAATGGTACCCAGATACACACTCCTTTCATCCCAAATAAAGCCAAAGACAGTGATTCAGAGTAACTATTTTTTTTACCCCCACGTCACAAATCTGGGAGCAGTGGTACATGCCTGAACTGTTGTTCTCCGTCCTAATGAGAGGCTGGCTTTAGCGGTTCACTCTCAGCAAAAGCAAAATATAGACAAAGACATATCACTAATGGCAAATTGCCATCAACGTGCACAATTTGGGGAAAATAACTAATTATTAGTCTGTATTTGTACTTATACCCTGACTGGTGCTGGAGGCCAAAACAGATATTGATATTTGAGAAGTGAAAAAAATCTTCCAACATTGCTATTTAAACACAAAACATGAACAAGCGTTGGATCTATTAAAGACAGAGTGTAAAGGTCCTGATGCTACAGCCTTACATTGTATAGTATGACCACTAGCTTACAGTGTCTGCGGCTAATGTTAGCAAACCTGCTTCCTGTGTAACCGACATTGCTGATGTCAGTTTGTGACTTTGTGGCTCATCTCTGCTTGAATTAACTTTGACCATTTTACCACTGTCCCGTTATTGTCACTCGTGGCCACAGTTTTGTTTTAAAACATTTTTACTGGAGTCAGAACATATCTAGGCTAGTGAGTGGGGAAAAAAACATATTTGGTTTAATGGAAATACTGTTTTTAAATACCTCGAATGTCTTAACAGTAACATGGTGTTTTTGTAGGGGAGTTTCTTGTTATTCATCTGCAGACATACTCTGACACAGATGCACTATATGCGCAATAAGTTAATATTGAGTGATATATCAGCCCAGCCAATTTATCTTTATTTGAAAGACTTCATGTGGTGTTTTTTTTAAATCAACATACATTCATGACCACTTCAAATAGTCAATACAACTGGAGTTTGTGTTACTATGGAGATGGCCTGCTTGCCATGGGGCTGTCTCACCTGGTGGGTAGCCAGTCCTGTCAAGTGGGATGGTGAGGAGGGAGTCAACGATGGCGGCCCTCCGCAGGAGGAGGGTGGAGATCATCTCCAGCCCCTCTGGGCCCAGCAGCTCAAACAGCTGGAGGGAGAGAGTGGGAGGTAAAAAAAAATCAGTAACCTCAAGCCAAAAATACAGTCATCTACTGCAGCAGCAAACATACTGCCACATACACACACACATCCCAACATGTATACACATCCTATGGCTCCCCAACACCCCCAACACGCTGCTACTGCCAGGCTGAGCACCTGGTAATTACCATCGCTGGTACAGAATATGCTCTGCCGCTTAGCCTCCCAAACATAGCCACCTGGCACTTAGCAAGTGACAGAAAAACAACAACAAGAAATCCTGTGCACAGCAGCAGCACACAATTAAAAGCATAGTAGAGACAGGGCTGCACAGTCTGTCATCACTATTACTGTGAGACAGAAGTGGAAGTGATGATAACGTTTGTGCTCTTTAATTGGAAAATAGCAGACCTGAGGGCCCAGGGTACGTAATTTCAACCTTAAAACAATGCAGTATTTTTTTCCCATCCCCTTCCCGGGTAGGTTTGAGGATGGCGTTACGGTTTGCTCTTTCAGTCTGTCCTCCCTTGGGAAGTCAGCACAGCAGGGAACTAAAACAACAGACGCACTTTGATGTCAGGTCAGCCATACTCTTTGTTGGGGTTATCTTTTCTTCCCTTGGTGGTCTCTTTTATATCTGTTCTAAACTTCTGCTGGTCCCTATGAATGTCTTGGTTTTCATTACAGTTGAGAGAACAGTATGTTGGGAGGATTTGTTTTTAATGAACTCTCATAAATTCTGTCCTTGGAGTTGACTGATTAGGTGTGGGTTCCACTGGGATTGAGAGGCAAGTTTCTCTTTCACATGGATTCGACGCAGTCCGCCATAACCACCTAACCGAACATCTGCAAGGCGAAAGGTCAGAAATGTAAATGTCTGTCCTCCCCCTGTGTTCCCCTCCTTCATCTGTGATTAAATATTCCGCATTGCCTACTGTTAATTTGAACTAAGTCACCACTGGGCAAGTCTTCATCTCTTCTGAGATCAATTCGAGATGAACCTAATGCCATACCATTGCTTTAAATATTTGAGGCATTTTCAGACTTTAAATGAGCAGTGTGTTCAGTTGTACCTCTAAATCTGGGCCAGTGAAAATAAATATTTAAATATATTTATAAATGTATAAAAAACATTGTACATTAAACTTCCTTCCTTCATAGGTCCCCAGGTGCAAGCTGCTGGTGTAATTTCCTATGGTGAGCAATTTCTTCCACTTAGTAGCAGGGCAGCGCGTCCAAAGGCTGCATCGCTGGATTTCATCTTGACGGAAAAGAAGGCAGAGAAATGATTTTCTTCTCCTCCAATGATTTGCTCTAGAGAGCTGGACAGCTGGTCAGGAGCGAGCCTTGGAGTAGTCTCTTTTTGCTCCATTCTGTTGACCTCCTGCTGCCGGAGGGGCTCCTCTATATATACTGCTAACAACTGCACTTTTTGCATTGTTGCCTGTCCCACAACTACACAGTACTCTGCGCCCTCACCTACCAAGCGGCACATAAAAACAAGGCAGAACCTAGAACACAGCCCTGGTGGGCGAACCTCTGATATCTACTTACTAACAATGTGCATTTATTACTCAGCCGATGCAATATGCGTCTCGCTGAATTGCCAACGATCCACTACATTAAAGATACATATGAAGCAACTACCAATGAGGTACAATATGATTCACCCCTGTTGTGATACAACATGATTCTATTCAACACAATGCGATTCAATGCCATACGACATGATGGAAAATAACGAGCATAAGCTATGTAATTCAATATGGTACAGACTTTATTTGATTAAATTAATTATGTATTAACTAAATCATAAGTTACTTTACATTTTTGTTTCGCACTGCAACTCTGTAATCACCTCATTTATGCAGTTTCTTTTTGACCTGAAAAAATTGTATCTGACAAAAGATAAAATAAAACCTGGCCTTGCCTTAAGCCAGTCTAGGGCTGAAACGATTCATCCAGAAACTTGAGTATCTAGATATCTAGATGGCTTAAAAGCAGCCGCACACGCGATTACAATCACGATGCCGGCTCAACATTGTGATGTCTGTCAGCCACCTATGGTATCCTCTATTGGCCCAACCCTACCACCCGGGTATATTCAAGGCCACCACTACACAAATGTAGGCTATTTTTGGCTTTTCCACTGTACCAACCTCCCGGAGCTCAGCGACTACCATAAAATGTCAGCAATCGAGGTTCAGCAATGAGAAATAATAAGAAGCAGGGTCGGTCCATTGTCAGCTTTAATGGTACTGAGTGCAGCGCCTTTAAACTTTACTGTTGACTTTGGAGTCACACTGAGGTAGATGCATGGAAAGTCTGCAGGTGCACTCACTCGCTCACACACACACACACACACACACACACAGGGCATGCTACATCTAAAGATGTCAGTGGGAGAGTTCGCTTCCAAATGTCAACTACGTGAGAAACATTGGAACCAACTGTATCCAGCTGAAGTTGTATAATTCTGATTCTGGGGTGAAACAATTGATGGAGAAAGAGAGGCTGCAAAAGTATGAGGACGGCAGAGAAAGGAAGTGGGTGAAAATGCAGGGGGACAGAATGATAGAGCCCTTTCCTGATTCATCAGTAAAGGTAAAGGATGGAAAATAACTTCTGGAGGTTTCAACAGGGTGAGACACATCAGAGGTCTGCAGGGTAGGGCTGTACCGAAATACTATGTAGCTTCATTCATAACGTCATAATTTAATTCTGAGAACATTCGAATGTTGCAGCTAACCATGATTTGAGTAACAGAGTATTGTACAGATTATTTCATCGATTCATTGAGTAATAAGTACTTTTCAGTCAGTGACGGAGAATACTTGGTTAACGTGACCCCTGACTCTGTGTTGATTGGTGCTTGAACCTCACCTTTTTATATCACTGACATTTCTGCTGTTTGGCTTCTAACTGACACGGCTGTGAGCATTGCTACGTTTCACTACCTGTACCTGAGTACTAAATATTTAAATATATAAGAAGGGGACTCAGAATTGCTTCTCTGCTCTTTGCAGATGATGGTACTGTGGTTCTGTGGCTTCGTCAGACCAAGCATGCCCTGGGACGGTTTCCGGTGAAGTGTGAAACTGTCTGGACGAGCGTCAGCACCTCCAAATCTGAGGCCATGGTTCTCTGCTGGAAAACAGTAGATTGCTCAATCTGGTTCGTGAGTGACTTGTCCTGAAGTAAAGGAGCTCAAGTATCTTGAGGGACTTTTTCACCAGTGAGGGTAAAATGGAGCTAAGGGCTGACAGGCGGATTAGCCTGTCAACAACAAGTGGTTCCAAGCAACCGCTACTGCTCACTGCTTCTTTGTCAACTGAAGTTGATACTGATGGGAGGGATCAGTCACTACTAAAGCCAGCCCCTCCCAGGCAGTAAACAGTGAAGTAAAACAAAAACTTAAATATTATTTTTTACAATTGTATCGAATAATGAATTAATAATGAATAATGAAGTCAATGCAAAACTTCCTACCTCCACTCCCCATCCCCAAATCCTTCTTACCAATGACTGTCAAAACAGAAAGTTGAAAATGTCTACAAAAGATGTGGAGGTAAAGGCCAAGGACATGATATATCCAGCACCTTTATCAAACACTTGGCTTGTTGTTGAAGGTCAAGGTCACAAAATCAATAGTAGCCCAAAGTTATGAAGCGTAACATTGGGACAAGTTAAACTCCATGTCACAGAAATACTATGTTAAGAAGACCCCGGATTTCAAATGATTACACTTTTTTTAAAACAGACTATACACTCCCAGGTCTTGTCTGCTAAAATGACCTCAATGCAAAACTAAATGTAATGTAAATAGAGAAGATGGAAACGGAGGGCCGCACGTCTCGTTTCTGTTGCCTGTTCTTATGCTCTCAGTTTTGGTTTTAGCCAAGTCAGCAATACCAGTTTTGAACCAGAGTTTAGTGTGACGCAGCTTCTCTATAGGTGTGTTGAACTGTACTGCTGTACTGTAACTGGGCGGATGAGTGATACACACACACACACACACACATATACAAATATATATATATATATACACATACAGTGGAGTATAGCTCTTTTCTGTGATGCTATCTAGTTCAACCAGACCCACTGGAGATGAACTGTCACGCTACTTAAAATCATTGAGAAGCTGTTGAGACTATGCACTCACAGCAAGCCTTTTACAAGAGCAATGCCTTTAGGGATGTGTTTTTGCTCTGGGATGGCTTTGCAGCCAAACTATATCTAATATATACTGTATTTCCCAGTAACACAAACCTCATTCTGCAGCTCATCATTGCTCTTGTGGGAGGCCAGCATTTCAAACAGGGAGGTGCACAGCTCCTCTGGGCTGGATGAGATCATGTTGCCTCCGTTCAGATACTTCTCCACCTCTGTTCTGAGGATAGCTCCATCTCCAGAGCTCAGAGATCTTCCTGAACTGGACACCTCTTCCTCACCAGCTATCTTCCTCCCGCTCTGCTGGTTGTTGAGGAAGTTGATGAAGTCCAGGCTCACGTTCTCCTCGTGGATGCCAGTGCAGGGCAAGTCCTCCAGTGGGTCCAGTGTGTAGCAGTCAAACGAGAAGGCGATGTTGCGTCCGAAAGTGGAGACTCGGTGGGGGATGTGACGGGAGGTATGGGTCTGGATAAATTCCTCAACACAAGACTCTCCGAGTGGAGCCACCAGCTGAGCCACACAGGCACAGGAGGCTTCAGCTGCAGAAGACGGAAAGGGGCCAAACATCTGTTTAATGGCCCGGGTCGCCTCTGTACCCACATGGTCTTTGTTGTGGAAGGTTTCAAACAGAAAGACAGCAGCACTTTCAATGGCCTCCTGCCCATGTTCAGTCCCCACTGTAAAACAAAACATAATAATAAAACATTACACTTCGATGTCATGACTGCAGCGTTCACTACAGCCAAAGGCAGATTTAGTGATCTGGGGGCCCTACACAAACCCATGCATGGGGCTCTCTCATAGGGACTGAGGTACATGTTATTTGTCATTCTACAACAGATTGCTTCAACATAAAATTAATTCTCGTGGCTTTTAATCACCTTTTCCTTAATGGAGAGTGTTGGTATAAAGCTGTGCTGGAAGAATATTTTACTTAGCAGTGGAAAGTCACCAAGTACATTTACTCAAGTACTGTAGTTAAGTACAGTTTTGAGGTAGTTGTACTTTACTTGAATATCTCAATTTTCCATTTTATGGTACTCTACACTTCTACTAAATTTTAGCAGAAAATATTTTAACACCAACATTAATTGTGCTTTTATAACCAAAACAAGACTATAACTTAGGGCTGGACGATTTCACCTAAGATCAAAATCATGATTAATTGAACTCGATTACAATTATTTTACGACTATTTTGCTTTAGAATGTTATTTTGTAGGGGGGTTTTTGCCCTCATAGTTCACTGACAAGGTTTGTGCTGTAAATATGTAGATTATTAAAGCTGGGTTTAGTTATTTTTTGATTCACAGATTTTAAAAATCGCTTATCAAAACGTTAATTGATCAGGTAATGTTGACGTCTACATTATGGAGCCATGGTTCCTCTGTATTCAGCACTGCTGAATCATGACCGCTACTACTAAAATTTCACTCCTCTCATTCGTCGCATCCTTCACTGTCCTCATTCATCAGCCACGTATGTTATGTGACAGCTGTTGTTATAAAGGCAGCAGAGTTTACGTCAGGTCTTTTAAGGACTGCAGTGCACAGTGAGTGGGTGGTGGAGCGAATGAGAGAGAGCGAGTGGCAGAAAGTGACGGAAAAAGGGCAAGTTTGTGGTCAGTCTGGCAGTAAATGTAAAGTGTAGGTGACAGTCTGTTGTTTGGATGCCTGATGAAAGTGAAGGCGATTAGCGCCACCTTACCTCTACCTGACGGGCCGAAGTCACATGACCACACACACAGTAGTATGTTTTTAAGGGGAAAGTACATGAACACACACTAGAGGAAAAATATTTAGAAATAACTGAAATAACCGACAAATTACGTCAGTTAGAGGCTCTGAATTTCGGTTTAGATTACTTTTCAATCAATTGTCCAGCCATACTATAAATAAAAAATGAAATCTTTAAAATTGGGAACTACAATGAAATTTTGTCAGCAGACACAAACTAAACAATAATTTAAAGAACAAATTATTAGACAAATAAACTAAATACTATATATATATTTTAACGTAAATAACGTTTTAATGCAAATTCTTATTTTCCTGCATGCAAATTTGCCTGTATTTAATTAAAATAATACATTCTATCATAGTAAAACCTGTTCTCTGTGTAAATTAGGGCTGGGGCGAAGCTTGTAAAATATTCACCATATCCACGTCTGTGTTACAGGACATATACTTTTCTCACCATTCGTTTAAGTCACTGCGTCTCCTGACTGAACACCATGGTTGCATTTCATCATTATGCATAATCATTTAATGCATCATTTATGATGTTTCCTAAGTCAATCAGAAATCGTGTTAATATGTGCGTGTTCAATTAATTCCAAAATAATTGTGATTATGTTTTTGCCATCATCAAGTAGCCCTAATTATCATGTAAGCAATGACTGCATTTAAAAAGACCAACAATGCAGAAATTTAGTATACAACCACTGCACGTCAGTGGGAACTGAACATTTTGTTGGCAGCATTAAGTTCAAACACCATACAGGTGTGTAAAGTTCAAAGCGGTGATCAATTAACACTGCCGGCTGAGGTGAGAATCAAACCCACGTCTGGGACCATGTGCTGTTTTGAAGACTGATGCTCTACTAACTGAGCTATTGAAGCACACTTTTTATAATGCCAACAATTGTTTTGTTCATAGACTGCTGCATCTGCCTTTGAAAAAAAAAAAGCTTTTCAGATATAACTTTGGTATTTTTAGTTAGAGCTTGAGCTGAGCATAAAAATGATGTGACACATCATGTGTCCATGTGGCATTTTGAGAGAGAAATGTCTTGTGGCTATATTTGTATGCCTTTTTATGCTATGGAGGTGAATATGCGTGACTGACAGCAGTTGCCAAAAAAAATCTGGTCTACCAAAGCCCGCTCTCCACACTCTAGCTGACCACGTGACACACTGATGAAATCCCCAAAGAGCTGTAAAACATCACTTAGTAAGTAAATATCTCCTAAACCTTTTTAACAAACACCTGGTACAACTTGGGAAGACCAGCATCTTCTCAGTAGTTTAAAGCTTAAATAGAGTCTGTAGCTGCACATATGCCACAGCAGTAAGCTTTTAAAGCTGAAACCCATTCATTTTAAAATGCATAAAAATATTAATGTAAAAATCAACCATTGCAGATATCAGCAATAAAAACAAAGTTGAAGTTAAAACAAAGTTTGTAGGACAGATGGTGCAGGAGGACAGCTACAGCTCGCACACTAAAAATAGATTAAACATTAACGTCTGTGAACTTTCTCAATCATCCAGGTCATAGTTATCCAAGGTGGGTTAACATCAAGGGCATATGGAATGGACTTTTCGAGAGGCTTCTTCAGTTCTGACCGACTGGCAGGGAGTCCCAGCCATTTCAGCTCTGTGGGGTTAAAGGCTAGAATTATTAGAACTATTATTTGTATTTATTTGCACGTTGCCGTTTATTGTGTAGCCACTGAAAACCGTCCAGCGTCAGTAGGCTATAGATTGACTTTGCTAACTTGTACTTGGCTTATATGTTTTGTGAGGTGGAGATGTGTGTGTTTCTCCGGTCCCCAATGGCTCTGGAAAGAGGCTTCGCACTTGTCTCCACTCACAGCCATAATAGCCGAGAGTTTTTGAATTGTGGTACTGCAGTGGTTTGTAGTGGTTTGTGTCTCTGCTTGCTTGCATATTCTTGGTTGATAGATGTGGCACTGATACTGTGACTGGTGTTACTTTCTAATGTTACTTTGTTGCGGAGTGATACAGATGTATGCAAACAAATTCAACATCATAACCGATGTACATGCTCATTACCAATCGGATTGCTTGATTTGAGCTACCCGTTTTATAATCGTCATGCACCTGGAAAGAAATTTAGGCCGGAAGTCCGAAATTTTCAAAAGTGTATTTAAACACTGAACGGCTTTAGTGATTACTTTTGCTGTAAGATGTTGCTAGGACTGTCATGATAATTACATTATTGATTTATCGGTTGATATATGGACATAACCTCAATCATTTTTGCTGATCTCGCTATTGCCCATTGTGTTTACTAGTGCTGGCCCGAATGTAATTTTTTTCAGCCTTGAAGCTTTGGCGCCGTGGGAGGGGGGCGCTCAGCGATCCTGTTATGCCAATTGTTTAGAAGTGTGTTGATGAACAGGCTGTCATTTCACGAGCTACAGCTATGTATTTCATTGATAGAACAGAACAGCAGAAGAAGGATACAGTGGATACAAAAAGTCTACACACCCCTGTTAAAATGCCAGGCTCTTATGATGTAAAATAATGAGACAAAGATAAATCATGTCAGAACTTTTTCCACCTTTAATGTCACCGATAATGTGAACAATTCAATTGAAAAACAAATTGAAATCTTTGAGGGGGAAAAAATAAAAATAAAAACCTTCAACCTGGTTGCATAAGTGTGCACACCCTTAGATTAATACTTTGTTGAAGCACCTTTTGATTTTATTACAGCAGTCAGTCTTTTTGGGTAGGAGTCTATGAGCATGTCAGATTGCGAGGACATCTCCTGTGAACAGCCCTCTTCAGATCACCCCATAGATCTTCAGTTGGATTCAGGTCTGGGCTCTGGCTGGGCCATTCCAAAAAATTAATCTTCTTCTGGTGGAGCCATGTAGATTTGGATGTGTGCTTTGGGTCGTTGTCATGCTGAAAGGTGAACTTCATCTTCAGCTTTCTGACGCCTGAAGGTTTTGTCCCAAAATTGCCTGGTATTTGGAACTGTTCATAATTCCCTCCACCCTGACTAAGGTTCCAGCTGAAGAAACAGCCCTAAAGCGTGATGCTGTTCGTTGGGTGATGTGCAGTGTTGTTTTTGCGCCAAACATACCTTTTGGAATTGTGGCCAAAATGTTCCACCTTGGTTTCATCAGACCATAACATATTTTCCCACATGCTTTTGGGGGACTTGATGTTTGTTCTTGCAAACTTCAGCCGTGCTTGGATGTTTTTCTTTGTAAGAAAAGGCTTCCGTCTTTTCCGCCACCCTACCCCATAGCCC
>JAPMOB010210963.1:0-15888 GCA_029875015.1 Lepomis gibbosus | reverse complement strand
CATCGTCAACCGCTTATCCTGCGTACAGGGTCGCGGGGGGGCTGGAGCCTATCCCAGCTGACATTGGGCGAAAGGCGGGGCACACCCTGGACAGGTCGCCAGTCCATCGCAGGGCCACACTGTAATGTAAATGTAACATGTAATTATTACATTTTATTCTAATTATTATAAAGAAACTGATGACAGGGTGTAGATCGGCAAACTTTAAGCTATATTCCAAGTTGATATAGAATTATAATAAAGGATAAAAAAGTATGATTACACTTATTTTGCTAATTGAATTATATATAAACACATGGTCAAAAGCTTGTGATTAAGTAAACTGAAATATATGAAATATTTCGACATAGGTTACATGAACATCATATGTGTTTCTCCACTGCTCAAAACCTTTAACAGTACAACAATGCATTATTATTGTGTGGGATTGTATTATAGTATGCACTTTTACAGTGTGAACTATGGCCTAGGAAAGTTAATCATTTTGAGAGTGATACCAGACTTGTCTGTTTGTATGTTTTGGTTCAGCCTATTTGGATCAGGGGTTGTGTCTTTACAGATCCGTTAAGGTTCAGGGTGGGTGGGGTGGTATTGTAGCTAAAACAAAACCACTGTTTAAGAAATGCCCACTCCAATGTCCCTTATTCGTGTCTGCTTACTCTGCCCCACTTTTTCCGCCCGGAGCGCAGGCCAGTCCGATACAAACCACAAACAAAATGACCGACTATGAAGCCGCAACCGCCTTCCTCGGGGAATGGGGACGTTTCCAGCAGCAGGTGTTTTTCCTCCTCTGTCTGAGCATCATCCCTAACGGTTTCACTATGTCTATAGTGTTCCTCGCCGACACGCCGCAACACCGCTGCCTCATTCCCGCATACGCCAACCTCTCCGCCGCATGGAAGAACAGCAGCATCCCGCTGGAGGAGGAGAGCCACGGCGGCGCTTTGGTGCCGAGCAAGTGCACCAGATACAAAACTGAAGACATCCTGAGTTTCTCGGCCAGAGGCTTACTGCCCGGCGTTGATGTTAACCTGTCTAATGTGGCAACAGAAGGCTGCTTGGACGGGTGGGAGTACGACCAGAGCATGTACATTTCTACTATCACGTCCGAGGTTTGTCTGCGCTTTTCCTAAATTTAGCGGAAGCTGCAGCTGCTCCATCGCTGTCGTTACAGTCCAGGATACAGGACGTTACTGAGTATAAAGCCACATGCAACACGTAGGCTATAGCATGAGCTACATTTGTCAAAAAAAATGCCGCAACACTTGCAGATATTAGACATATGCTATTCCATGTCACTTTGCATAGCCTATGTTAATGCAGGTGTTTCTAATATTTTGTCCTCATGAAATGGGCTAGCCTGACCTGTTTGAACATAATAATTACATAATAAACTACACCAGAAAATGAGGCCATAAAATGACCATAGATTTGAGTCCATGTTAAATTAAGAACAGTCTGAATACATTTTAAAATCTGAAGAAAGCTATTTATTTTACTAAAGGCCTATTATTGTGGTACTGTTTTTTTTAAAAACTTTCTAAGAAATTAAAACTTTGCAGGATTCAGCACTTTTTGTGTACAATGACCTTGGTACTGCCTGTGTGTGTGTGCGTCTGTTTGCAGTGGGACCTGGTGTGTGATGACAGTTGGAAGAAACCACTGACTTCTTCTCTCTTCTTCTGTGGAGTTCTCACTGGCTCCTTCATTTCGGGACAGCTCTCTGACAGGTTATGGACAAAAGACAAACCTTAATTTTACTTCAAAATGTAGGCTACATGTCACTCATCAGTACATCCAGTTTTCTGCCTGAACAAAAATCAATGCATTTGGTAAGATAATGTAATTCAGCAGGTCTCTTCCAGATCTCAACCTGGTGACTTTCTTTCACACTGACAATGAATATATGTTTTAATGATTTATATGTTAAGATTTTGTGGTCAGACCAAAATTTGGTACAACTCAACACTGCAACAATAGCATTAATTTGCAACCAGAACTTTTTTTTTCTTGGCGCAGTTATCAGTGGAACTGAAAACAAAAACAGCAAAAGCAACAAAAGCTGTGCAAAGGACAGAGAAAGAAAGAGGAAAAGGTGCAACAGGTCGTGTCTGCAAAAAATCAAACAGCAGCATTAAATGTTATAAGATTTCCAGGACTAAACTTCCACTGTTGTGGGTATCTCTGGTTCTGCTGTATCGATTTGGCATCCTTAAAAAAAGTGTTGTGAATCTGACAGACAAATAGGGGTTCACTGCTAAATATGTGGAGTAGCTACTCTTTAAATCTCTGCCTAAAATGTACCAAAATTGTTTTAAAGTCTGCATTAATTTGGCTCTACTGGGGACGAAGAGCTAAACAGATAGGGACTGATAGGCACACATGCTTAACATTATATCAAGGTATATAAATGATATATCTAAAATGGCTAATGTGCTAACAAACATTCCCCTACTTACACTTTCAGCAGATTGGTATTATGTTCCTGACCTCCTGATGAATATAAGTCCAATATTCACTATGCTTTTAGCTCTGGTTATGTTAATTATCTGCTTGATGTTTGACTCTCTTCACCTGCTAGTTGCTTACTTTGTCTGCCGTTTGGTGCCAGGCAGTTAGTGTTTATTGAGTGAAAACAGCTACCCACTGCTGATTAATGACAGCAGTGAGAGTGAAGCAGGCTGTACAGTAGGTTGGTTCTTCTACACAGCATGTTTACTTGATCATTTATCTTTGCTTTGTATCATTTTCAGGTATGGGAGAAAAATAGTGTTGTTTGTTACCATGGCAGTACAGACAGTGTTCACACTCATCCAGGTCTTCTCTCCGTCCTGGCCCATGTTCTGCGCCGTGTACTTTATTGTAGGGATGGGACAAATTTCCATTTATGTGGCAGCGTTTGTGCTAGGTACTTTTATTCCTCTCCATTCAGATTCAAATCCTATTTAGTTGCCTACTTGTTCAAGATACTGCAAACAACACTTCCTTGTGTTTTGAATTCCCCCCTTTTCTTTTGTACCTAGGAACAGAGATATTAGGCCCACGAATACGGACTATTTTCTCTACCGCTGGTGTGTGTCTTTTCTTTGGTGGGGGCTACATGCTGCTGCCGTTGTTCGCTTTCTTCATCAGAGACTGGAGGATGCTTCTCTTAGGACTCGCCCTGCCTAACGTCCTCTATGTGCCTCTCTGGTGGTAGGTGGGTGTGTGTTTGTCAGTGTGGGTTTTTCTTCTTTTTAATAGTTGATGTTACATATTTGCTCATCTATGATGTCAGCTAAAATTATTTTTCTGCAATGCTGACAGGTGCAACAGTCCTTACAATGTAGATTCAGGCTGGCAACCTGAGTGTTCCAGTGTTAATCATTCTCATGTGTCATTTTTCTCAGCTTTTCTCAGTGCATTTTAACATCTGGCCATGGGTAACAGATGAAAAATACCTGTCTTCGCTGTCAATTAATGAATTGGCATCATTCCTGCAAAAAATACCTACCTAGACAGAACGTTTTGCACTATATTAAAGGTGAAACAATTATTCGAGTAATAGGTTAGTTAGGTTAGGCTGAATCAATTAATCAGCGTCTATTTAGACAACTCATTGTTTAAGTCATATTTTAAACTTAAATGCCAAAATCAAATTAAATGTGAATATTTATCTTGCTTCTTTCATAAGGAAGTGAACAGTATTCAAGTTTTATACCTTTGGCCAGACAAAACAAGTATTTCAAGATGTACCCTTAGACTTTAGAAACTTGTGATAGACATTTTTTTACTACTTATTTATTTTTTATTTTATTACAGTTTATTGACTAAACTAATAAAATAACTGGCAGATTAATTGCTAATAAGAATAATAAATTGTTGCATTTTAAAGCTTGATATGCAACATTTTTCCTCTGAATAAATAAATATGCATCGATTGTGCCACTATGTAATGTCTTATAACCACAACAGCATCAGCCTATAGTTACTTCATGAAGGCTTTCCAGCAAGTGTTAGGTAGGTTTTACTTTTATGGAGGCACTCATTTTAGTATTATAAGAAATGCCTCAATTGTACTTTTTCTGTACAGTATGTTTTCCTCTGTTCCAGGTTATTAAACCTCTCTCTCTCTGTCCCCTCTATTGTGTAATGAGGCAGGTACATCCCAGAGTCTCCTCGGTGGCTGCTCTCTCAGGGAAGAGTGGAAGAGGCTGAGGCCATAGTGAGAGAAGCTGCTAAGATGAATAATGTAGAGGCTCCACAGACCATTTTTACACAAGCTGAGGTATGTTTAGCAGTTAGTTTTTATTTTTAACATGTGATAAACAAATGACACCTACCTCAAAGGTTCTCAATGGTCCTTTACAGGTATCTCACTGAAAAACTTGTTTATGTAAGTGCAAAAACGGCAAGATGCTGGGTACTTTCCTGACTCTTGTGGTAACCAGATGTAGGTCTAATAGTATAGTGTACATAGGTTGTTGAAGTTATTGGGGGGAAGGGAGAGGGAGGGAGAGAGTAAATCTCTTTTCACATAGCTTCTAGTGACTGCTTCTCAGAGTTTGGTCTTATCTTATTTTTTAAACATATTTTTGGGAGGGCAATGTGGCTCTTTTTCTAAGCATTCCTTGTAAATGTGACTTTAGCTGTAAAGTTACTCGACGTCTGTTGAAACTAGGTTTGACTGCACCTGCTTGAAGGTGATTTCTGGCTGTCCAGCTCTTCCAGTTCTCCTGCTTGATCAAAAAATCATCATAGTTTTACAGACAAATAATTTAAATACAGATGCTGGGCAATGGTGTATGCATAATGTAAATATGTTCAGTTTTTTAAGCTGTACCATCAGTCTTAGGAAGAGTTATCAGTAAAGTCCAATACATTACTGAGAATATAGGAAATATGTAATTTGTTTGTTTAGTAAACAGCATTGTACAGCAATGCCTACAGTTAGTCTAAAACGCGGCTGCTCGTCTGTTGACTGAAAAAAATGTAAGATCTTATTTTGTTTGTTTTTAAATCACTAAATGGATTGGCACCTCATTATATCCTGGACCTCTTACAAGTCTACACCCCCTTGAGGTTGCTATTTATCAGTAGCCCCTATGGCATTAGCTACCTCCGGAGGTCGAAATGGTCCCCATCTTTGAAACTTGTCTAAAAAAAGGAATTAAGGAACTTTTAATCCGTCATGACAGCTTTGTTGTCTTTTGTTGTTTGGGACAAAGTCAGTAAATGATTATCAATTTTGCTTTCTCTTCTAGAGAAAACAATACTTTTGTAACCCTATAACTTTAACCCAAGCCATTAACCATACCTGTTTAACTGCTGAATCAGGTTTTCTTGTAGATCTGTTTTCTCTTGGCACATTTACTTCCCAGATAGTAAACAGGAATGAGAATATTTTGTGTGATAATTTTTGCTATTTTGCACATGAATGAACATGAAACTGGATGGTAGCTGACAAGAGACTTTGCCCAGATCTGTTATGGGAAACATTTGCCTCAACATCCAACTCTCAACTGCAAGACAAATTTCTTTATGATTGAAAAAAATCTCCCACAATTACTGACTCATTGATGAACCAACACAAAGCTCTTGTTTCTTGTAAGGTTAGTTATATTACTGTAAAGTAGATTTAATGTATGTTTTGGTGAAAAAATATATCTTTATTTGCATTTTATTCTCCCAACCAGCTGGTGCCTCTGACAAATGACCTTTGACCTGTGAACTTTCTCCCACAAGCAAAACATTCTTGCACTTTCCTCCTTAGACAATTGACCCTCTGCATAGTTATTAAATCACTTCGAATGAAAGAGCAAACATAAGTTAGATATACCCAGATTATGTTATTGTGTTATTATTATGTTATATTTTTCACTCAGCTGTATGTTTATTTATTAAATTCATAAGTGTTGCCATGTTGTTATATATAAGATTTTTTGCCTCTTGCTCACTGCTGTAAATTGACAGCAGACTGGAGGAGATGATGCTTTTTCTTGTGTATGTTAAATCAAAATACAGTTGTAAAATGCAGTAGATTGTTTCATTTGTGTTGTGCTACATGCTGCATTCTTGGTTGTTTTCTTTTTTAACTGTAAAAAATACATAAATGCACAAATATCTTATATGTATAATATAGTAGCACTGCTAATAGTAGCAGCACTGATAAACAACTGAAACAAGCTGTCAACTGTAAGAAGGGACAACAATTTATCTTTTTAATTGCAGCAGGTAAATTGATCCCAAAAACTAAATTTAATAATTTAAAAAATCTAACAATGATTTTAGTTGATTGTAACTCGAACATAAACAATCTTAATACAAATCCCTTTATTTTGCTTTTTAAAGATAAACTATATAATGGTGACATTGTTTTCAATAACCTTAAACCTAGCTTGGGTTTCTGCAATTTCATGTTACTTATCAGCATACATGTACACCAATACATCTGCAATAAGTTGACTTTGCCTTATTTCTCAGTATTTCTGCCCCACATTTTTTCATTGCACATTTGTTTCTATTAATCCTGATCCAGGTGTTTGGGTACTATATGTACTATATGCACTCAGCAAGGGCGCATGCATTCAGCTTATTTCTAATAAAATTATTTCCAGAGTGATGGCTCTGCTTGTTAAGTGTTGTTGTTCCACGTGCTCTGCTGCCCCACAGAAAGAACTTCAATCTAAGAGCAGGAAGACCCACAACATCTGTGACCTGCTTCGTTCTCGAAACATCCGCTGGATCTCTGTCACGCTGTGGCTTGTCTGGTGAGTCCCTGCTGTGCATCTGACCTTCACATTCAGCACAGTGACCCCACATGCACAATTCGAACACCTAAACACACACATGCAGACTTGCATCTGTTACACTTTAAAAAACGCACATACATGCTCACACAGTTTCAGCCTGTTCATGCACCACCTTTAACCACGTCAGTTAATTTCACTAACAACACATAATGACCTGTCAAGTGCTGTGAAGCATGTAACCAAGATCAAAATCATGTTTTATGTAACTACACAGTGTGGCTTTTTTTCCAGTTCTCATTTCCTTGCTCCGTCTGAAAACAGATGCAAGTTGATTTTTGGTTGCTTTAGAAACAGTTTCATTAAGTCTTTTGAAAAAAAGTCATGAGCTAATCATAGCAAGGGGATAAGCTCTAAGTTGCATGTTGTGTTTTCTACAGTTGAAGAACTTACTAACTTCATACCATCAAAAGCATCAAGCATGCAAAAGTGAAATGTTCTTCTCATTTAATGTCTATTATGACAGCTCAACATTTTTATTCTTTTAGTACAATTCACTGCCATGTAAATCTCTTCCCTTGACAATTCTGCCTCGTCTGAAAATTATTTTTTTTATCAAAATTGTGCCACGCTTCTGCACCCAGTTATTCCTGTTTTATGTTCTCCTTATATTCTCTACACATTGATATCTCCACAGTGGCTGAACAGATTGTGATCCAATCGATTGTTATCAAGAGAAAACACTTGCTAGGAATATTAGCCCATTGCCACATACTTTTGATCAATGCTATTGCTTTTATATACAGTACACAGACAAAGAAGACTGATAAAACTAGTTGTGGAAACAAGTGTCATCATGTTTCTCACTAAACTGTTGTGTCATACTATAAAGCTACACAACATAATAAACATCTTTTAGTTAGATATTTATGCTTAACAATTATTCCCACAGGAACACTGTCACCATCGCCTATTTTGCCCTGTCCCTGAACACGGCGAACCTTCATGGTAATGCATACTTCAACTGTTTCCTGTCAGCTGTGGTAGAGATGCCAGCCTACACTTTGTCGTGGGTTATGTTTCGCTGGTGTTCCAGACGACTGAGCCTTTTTGCAACCCTCGTCATTGGAGGATTGTTTCTACTCTTCATACAGCTCATACCATCAAGTATGACACTTCACTGTGCAACTTTCTAACACTTGATTAATATACGCTTAATTTCTGCTATTCTCTCATTTGTTTACGTAAGATCATTATATAGTATGTATGTCAGAAGAAACATTTAGTGCATTTGCTTATATGAAAGCAGATTCAGACATATGTATATATCCTTTAACTAACTTAACTTTAGACATTCTCATTTCAGTCCATCACACGGAATTAGTTTGAATGCTCAGCAAATTTAACTAATAACTTGTATGTAAACTCTAAAAACTGAATGCTTTATTCCCCCTAGACCAGAATTCTCTAGCCATAACACTTGAGATGATGGGGAAGTTTGCAGTGACGACAGCATTTGCTATCTTGTACGCGTACACAGCAGAACTCTACCCAACCGTACTGAGGAATACAGCTGTGGGCACCTGCTCCATGGCCTCCAGAATAGGCAGCATCATTGCCCCATACTTCATTTACTTAAGTAAGGATGTTATGTCACTCATTTTAATAAGCTGTTTGTTGATCACTGTGGATTAAGTGCGAGGTTGGTAGTATTTAGGCAAGCATCTTAAGTGTCCAGCTCAGTTGCATAAAAAACAACACCAATGTACATTCTGATGATATCTTCTGCTTTCACCATCTGGCCATCTAATCCTCCCCCATAGTATCTGGCTCAGTGTTTCACTCCCTCTCTGCCTCAATCTGATGTGTGGTGAGCTTTCTCGTGCTAAACGTCTGCTGTAAATCACCCAGGTGGGTGCTACACATTGGCGGTGGATGAGGGGAGTCCCCACACTTCACTGTGAAGCGCTTTGAATTTCCATGATAAAGCGCTAAATAAATGTAATGCATTATTATTATCCAAAGTCTGCTTTTTTATTGAGCAGATGTATTACACAAATATTACAGGAATACATTCCTTACCCACTTTTACAGCCTGGAGCATTGGAATCAACCCAAAGATTAGGCAAACAGTAAGAACAAGAAGAAACAACAATAACCATTGGAATAGGTAGAACTGCAAACAGAAAGAAAGACAAAAGGTCATACACAAAAGGTTGGTAAAAGGTAAAAAGGTAAAGGACAGAGTTGACAAAAATCCCCCCATCCAAAAAGTCCACGTCCCATCGTCCCCTAAAGTTCTCAGTCTTATTCCTTCATCATTCTCCACACCAACCCTCCCTTATTCATCTCAGTCCCTACTACCGTCCCCTAGAAATCGTTCCCCAAGCACCTTTTCCCACTTGCCTTGTAAGATTCTTTGATTTTCCTGGATCTAACCTCCATGGCCCTTTTTTGCAAGAACTACTCATTTATGAGATCTAAGAGAGTTTGTGGCATTCACCAATTTAGAATGTTTCCTTAAGTACAAATGAAATTCACAAGCAGTCAAGACCTGTCTTATAAATCATGTACAGATAGTCTGTCTTTCTCCAAGGATTATTATACCTTAATTATACCTTAATCTTACCTAAATGTCAGTTTGTATGAGTTTGGTAAATCAGACTTCTAACATTTATATGAGCAAACCTCAGAAAAAAATAAGAGAATCCTGCCTATACTGTCACTAAGCATCATGTCAAAAACTATCTCTGGCATATTCTGACTTTCTCTTGAAGAGAAATATAAAATACTCCATGAATGATCTTCATGGAGTAATATGTGCTTTCATCCATTTTCGCTTATTCTGTTCAGGGATATTTAGTGTGAGAGACCGGTTGCTCTAACACTCTGGGACAAACACATTCACACTCACAGGAAATTTAGAGTTTCCACTTCACCTAACCTGCTTGTCTTTGCACTGTGGGAGAACATGAAAAATCAGAGAGGCACCAGCCAGCTGGCTTGGGCTCAAATCCAGTAGCCCTTATGCTGTCAGACAGCAGTAGCAACCACTGAGCTAATGCTGTATCCTAACATTACCGTTGCCCAATCTTCACTGTTTTTTCGATGCAAACAAGAATGTGCAAAACAGACTTTCAGTTCCTAGTTTTGAAACTCTGGTGGTGGTACCTGGAAACTTGGTCCAAAGGTGCTTTTTATCTGATTTAGCTTTACTTATTTGAAGCAATGGCACTGTTCAAGATTGTGTACAGTTAGATAGGCTTAATAAACCTTGCAATGTCTTCAAAAATGTGTAGTAAGCTTTCCAAACTTCCAATCTTGCCTCATCTCATAACAGTAATGGCAAGTCATTATAATGTGGTGAACTGGTCAACGTCTGTGTCCACAGAATCTCAATTTACAGTGATCAGTTATTTAAAAAAAAATCTAACTACTAACAGCAGGGCAAGAATATACAAAATTCAACTAAACCCATAACAGCCAGTCAATATAACTCTACTATCTTATAATATTCACGTGTTGCATAAGCCTATAGTTTATGTTATAGCTTGCTAAGCTCAGTTTTAGCGAAACCATAGTAGCAAGACAACAGCCACGTCAGAAATATACATCAAATGCTTTCCAGTATGGTTTCATTAACTGACAAAGTTCACTAAATAGCCAATGTCAGATGTACTTTCCAGCCTAAGAGAAACATTGCGAATTCCACATCAAATCACATCTCTTCATTCGCCAAGAGCTATCTCCAGCAGTGGAAAGGCATGCCAATTATTCTTGTTTTGCTTCAAAATAGGGTTTCTTGTTGAGAGTGGGTTGTTGGGAGGGTGGTAAATATCACTTTCCAAGAGCTTCAGCCGTCTTTTTGTTTCTGTGACACTAACTGGGGGCTGCTGCATGCTCAAAGTCATCGACAAGCCGTCAGGGCAGGTCTATATGTTGGACTGAGGCCAGACTGGACACTACAGTGACTCACTATTGTCTCTTGAGGATAAGTTGTATTACAGCATACGATGGACTGAGCTAGCAGTTTAGCATGCTTATTTCAGTAGATATCTCTGCAACACAATACTTAGACGTCTTTGACATAATGTCACAGGTAACTTCTTCAAATTCTGTTTTAAATTTGCCGTATTGGTCCAAATATATTTTTTCCTGGAAATTTGTCTTTAAAAGATGTTAAAAACAACAGCCTAACATGTTAAATTTTATTCAGTGTGTTATTTTCAAATAAAATTATTTTTTTTTATTAAAACAAGATTTTGCCTTTAGAAAGTATTTTGCCAAAAATGAGCCTCAAAAAAGGTGGGGTTGTCTTATATTCGGAACAATATGGTAACATTCTGGCCAAATCTCACTCATTTACATTACATTTATTCATTTAGCTGATACTTTTATCCAAAGTGACTTACAATTGCTATACATGTCAGAGGTCGCACACCTCTGGAGCAAAGATGGGTTAAGTGTCTTGCTCAGAGACACAATGGTGGATGGTTCACAGTGGGAATCGAACCCGGGTTTCTAATTCCAGAGGCAAGTGACACATTGTACCTTTAAAAAAATCTGCTACTCTTCCATCTGACTTGGACTAAACACTGTTAGAAACAAGAGGCTAACAAGAAGCTGGTGCCTCCACAGAAACAAAACAACAACAAAACGCACGAGAACAAAAACATAAAAGCTTGATTAGCACTCAGATCGGGTAGAGCAGTTGGCTGAAAATCCCCAACTTTCTTTTAAGATTTAGTGGATTGGATTTAAACCACTGATGCAGCCACATAAAACTACTCACTCCACCTTTTGTCTTTTTGTTTTTAACTGCTCTATAGTACCATTGTAACCAGGGTTGTTTTTCACAGTCTCCTCCTTTGATGTGTTGCCACAGGAAAATATTCCATTTCACTGCCTTACATCCTCATGGGAACCCTTACAGCTCTGACGGGGTTGCTGAGTCTCCTGCTGCCTGAGAGCTATGGAATGCCTTTGCCCGACACCATTACTCACATGCAACACTTCCCCAGGTAAGACTACACCTACCTGTCATGTAGTTTCCTATTATTTGCTATTTCCTTTGCTATTGTCATTATTGTTTTAATTTTGTATTGGTCATTAATTATTTTTTTTGTATAGTTGAGCTTAGTTTCAATAAGTTTGTCTGGGTTTGATTTTCTAACTCTAATTAAGTACAAGAATCTTGAGTGTTACTTGATAGAAAACACCGCATTATTATCGTTTATTATATTTAGGATGTCATTTGTACGTCATGTGCCAAATAAAGAAATTTAATTCAGGGCAATACAAAAGCTAAGATTTTATGCGTAATACTCTCATACTCAAATCTGGTTAAATTGTTGTTCAAGATTTAAAATGTTTAACTTTATTGTATGTTCACACGTGAGCACAAAGCACATTTGCCCTTTGATTGTGTTACAGTACAGCTCAACAGACCATAAAAAGCTGAGAAGTTACTCAATAAGGAACTTCTGTTCTCCAAGATATGCACTCATCTGTCCTGTTTTATATCTGCACTCAAGCTTTCATCCACCAGGACCATTTCTTTCATATTTCTTTTAGCCACAATTATGTGTAACCAGATAAATCACACTATAACAAACCCAACTGAATACGAACTAACAGTTCGACAATTTGGGATATAAGGATCTTTGCTTTTTTACTTGGAGTGAGAAGATCCATACCAGTCTTATGTCTGTACACTTACTGCGAATTTTGCTATTTTGCCACATCGTTTTTTGTATGGATTAAAAAAAACGGGTGTACTGTGTTAATTAGAGAGCTTAAGAGGTGCTGGTAAGTGGATTTTGTTGCCTTCAATCAGTGCCAGGCTAGCAGTTTCTTCCCATTTCCGGTCTTTTTGCTAAGCTACGAAAACTGGCTGCTGACTCCAGCTTTATATTTAACGCACAGATATAAGAGTGGTATTGATCTTCGAATCTAATTTTCCAATAGAAAGCAAATAAACATATTTCCCAAATGGTGTTTCTTTAAACAGATAAAGAAAAAAAACAAAGTATATTCCAATAAATATACAACACATTGCACTAAAAGATTCTTTAGACATATCACTGTTTGTAAGTTATTCAAAAATATAGTAGTTTTATTGGAAGTTTTTTTTATTATTAGAACTTGGTGACATAGTCATAAATGACATTCCTGCACAAGTGCAGCTTCCACAACCTACACTGTATCTCTCTCAGATGCTGCATTCAACCACCCTGACTGAGCACACTTTAAGTAAAACGGTGTGAGATGTGTAGAGAAGGGTGAACATTGGTTTATTGATTCATACTCCACTTTATTAGAGATTTAAAAGTAAACAGGACATCTGATTTAAAAAAAATGTCTGCCATGTATTTATGCCCAGCTGATGTTGCTCTAGATTAGAACTATATTAAGTTTAAAAACCCACCAGGACAGCAATGTTCTGTGTCAGTAATGTAACTGTATCATGTGTATATGTGTGTTTTGTTTTTTTACTCTAGATGTTGTCAAAAGAATCCGTATTCACTCACACAAACTGAAAACAGGGAAAACGCTGATCAAAGGAAGTCTCCATGTTACCCCTTGAACAAGGAGCAGCAATGACATCTGGCCTGAGGCGAATAACTGGACAAACATCATGTCTCCGTCCATGTGGTCACTGGATAATTGAAATTATGTGACTTCAACAGGACCAAGAAACATGGCAATGAAAAGTGCACTCTTCAATACATAATAGATGCTCAGCACCAATGCACTTCTTACTTTATTCACGTAATAATGGTGCTCACTGTAGTAAAGAATGAATATAGTCATTAAAAAAAAGAACAGTACATATATATATAAAACAAAGTTTTAATCAGAACCAGTAGCCTGTTTACAGTTTGATCATACAACTGCACCTTTAGTTCACATTTCACACTTGCATATTTTATATTTCTAGTGACTGTTTCATATACATATTTGTGATTCAAGATAACATGCACAGAGTGCTAGCACAATTTAATTTACTCCAAAATTGCCACATGTTCATTTACATGTACATGTATAACTCAGGCATTAAATTTTAATTCAAATTCTTACTAAAAGGTCATGTGTGGTGTCCACTTGTAGTGACTGAAATTTACTGATAAAAAAATTTAGTAAGAAATAAGGTAAGGTAAGTAGGAGTGAGACTCAGTAACAATATTTATTATAACTCATTCATGTAAGAGTTGACTTTCAAGGAGCACAACAGGTTTTGAATGTTCTTTTCTAGTGATGAATGGGCACTTTATGCTGTTGGGATACAAGACAAACAAACAAACATAATTTGGTTTAGTGTTCAGCAAAGACTTTGTCACTGCTACCAACTTTATTATAATCATCAAGAACAGGTGTATTTACTGCAAATGATTGACACTGTGGAGTCATGATGATTGGTTTTGGTAGATATATTAAATAACTAATATTTGACATCTCTTTGTTGCTCCTTTCTTGTGTGAACAATCAGTATGAGGTGGATCTGTCTGGAAAAAAAGCTCATGCAAAGGCAAGATATATTTTACACGTTTTGGTTTTAAGTACTACAACTGTTTGTTCAGTTATGGTGACTGTAGTTCTTTATGCGAAGAAATACTACTATCCTAACATAAACTGGACAAAATACAAGTATAAATAAAGAACACACTCATACATAGAGCATTTTGGTTGTTACATTCTTATACCAGAAAATTTTACTTAAAAAGTCGTAACTTCTCAAAATGATGACTTTCTTCTTATAATAGTTCTTCAGCAATGTTCCCAAGCCTGCAGTTTGTCATACATGCAACTTTTTACAAACTTAAAATCCAAATTTGACCTATGTGTTTAGATGTGGGAAAAACATGATTGTTAGATAAAAATCCAATTAGTTTGGAGAACCCTGAACCTCCACAGAGAAAGGACCAGGGCTGAATTGGACCTCCTTGCTTTGAAATGACAGTGATAAACATATAACGTGTAGATTAAAAATTTAGATGATGAAGAATGAGTTGAAAATGTATGTAGGAACCCACCTTTCTCTCTTATGCATCTGATGTATAGTTTCAGGTAGAGGTCGTCCAAAACTCTCTGGAAGGAAGAGAGTGGCAAATGCAGACACAACAGCCAGAGTCCCCATTGTAATATAAGGCAGGTACTTAAAGTACATACCTGCACAAGGAGAAAGGGAAATTAGGAGGAGTTAGAGACCTGGGTCCTGCGTATATGCAGGTGAATTCATCAGTGTGAACAGAAAATTCAAACTACATATAGGCGAAATTAGATGCATATCCACTTAATGTGTCAATGTTCTAAGATAAATCCAGACTAGACAAATGTTAATATTTAAGACCAGTTTACTCACCTAGCTGTAACAAAAAAGGTGCAATGCAGCTGCCCACTCTGGAAACAGTAGTGCATGTGCCTGTTGCTGTGTTCCTGAGCACTGTTGGATAAAGCTCTGCAGTATAGGCAAACATCAGGGCTATACCTGTGGTAATACCAAATTTACCCAGCATCTCCAGAGCAACAGACAGACTTGACAAACCTGAAAGGTAAGAAATGGTTTGTCTGAGAACAGAATGGAACAAAAGAGAGAAAAAACTCCACGATCCTCTCTGTAGCAGATTAAATGCATATACTGTTTGGATGATTTTACTCCTGCCTTTACTTCAAGCAGTCATTTTCCCCTGAGCTTTTATTAAGTCATCCTACTTTTAAGAGTTCTTCAATCTTAGACGCTGTCTTAAACACACCTGAATCTTAGGTTAGACTTTCGGGGGCAGAGCTGCATTGTGGGTAACGTAAAAGACAACAAAGAAGAATGCGTGGAGTAAAAATGGCGATATCTCTGGTTCTACTGCATCAGTTTTTATAGATTTTTTAAGTGTCCCTCGTGAGTCTGACAGTTTTATAGGAGTATAATGCGAAATTTGTGGAGTACTTTTTTAAGGCCCAAAAAAGTTTGCTTGAATATATGACACTGCTTACTCTGAGGCACCAGTTGAATGAAGTACAGAGACCCTCCGGCAAGGAGCAAGATACAGATGGCAGACACTCGTCTTGGAAGGTATCTCATCACTAGCCAGCTGGAAATGTATGCTGGTACCTCTACAGCTGCTGAGATGAAGCAGCTGATATAGGGATCAGCATGAAGTCGGGA
>JAPMOB010210960.1:0-15579 GCA_029875015.1 Lepomis gibbosus | reverse complement strand
CACCACCACCACCCACTTTTCAAACTTGGGTACAGTAGGCTGCTTGAGTAATGTATTTAGTTACCTTTTCCCACTGCTTATGTAGCCTACTAGTGAGAATGTGACTTATTTACTAAGTGACGGAATGAATGAAACACAGACTCCACAACTATACAGAAGAATGAATGTATCACTGATTGACTGGGTTAGTACATCTAGAAACAGAATCTGAATAACTGACTAACCTACTGACTGCAGAGATAAACTTCACATACAGACCCCTCCATTACATTGCAGATTCAAAGCCACCATGTCGCACCACTAATGAAGGCAAATGGTGCATGTTTGACACCAACACCACCACTGTGTAGAAAAACACAGTGAACTGATCTCCTCAACACACACACACACACACACACACATACATAGGCAGGAAAGGATGAGAGCAGCAAATCAGAAAAACAGGATGTATCCTTCAGGAATAAGCTTAAGCAACTAAAAAACGAACTTGTTGCCCCAAAATAACGAAACATGAAAAATCACATCATCGCCTAATGGTTGTATTTACTACCAAAACAGTCCTATGTCATTTCCTACAACATAAAGCAGGAACTAACTAAATGGACTGCAATTTTCTACCTTAACAGACATTTGACCTCTCATTCACACACACACACACTTACAACAACTGAACTTCCACCCAAGCTGTTGGCCTGTCCATCAGGGGCAACTTAGGGTTCAGTGTCTTGCCCAAAGACACTTCGACATATGGAACTAGGGATCAAACTGCTAACCCAGAGATTAGTGGACGACCTGCTATACCTCCTGAGCCACTGCTGCCCCAACTTCACATGAGCACAGAATGTACAGGTATGTTAGATGCGATCTGAACCAAAAAACCCTGTCACTCTTTGGTCAAACTCAAGCCTCCAATGTGTTAATCAGCCGCTGAAACGGTCCCCGACACATGTACTATTTACTCTTTCTTAAGTAGAGTTTACTAAAAACTACACTGCCTGCCTGTTCTGGGTCAGCTGTAGACATTTACATCTTCAGTAGGAATACGGATAGGCTTGGGGTGAGTGCCACAGACAGGGTAGGGAAGTATTAAAGTGGTCATAATATTTTCAGGTTCAGGTTCATTTATTTAGAGGTTGTACGAGAACAGGTTTAGATGTTTTCATTTTCAAAAAACACCATATTTTATGTCATCCTGCAGCTGCAGCACCACTTTTAACCCTGTGTTTCAACGGCTCGTTTTAGTGAAGCATCTCACTTTTTTTGATATTTGTTGAGAGCTGCTCATGCGCAGTACCAAGGTAAGGACTATTAGCCAGTAAGAAGCAGAGCAGGGCGGGCACTGAAAAGCCATAACCAGGACTTTGGTACAGCCTAGACTGGAGCAAGGGTTTCAGAGAGGTGAGTTTTTATTTTGTAACAAATTGATCTTTCATATGTAACAATTTCGTGTCCATAGACAGCCTAACGTTCTGTAGGGCAGACGGGCATAAGACGAGGCAGAGGGGGGAAGTCTTGTCACTGTGTGTGCTGCAGCTCAGCGTGTTTCTCCACTGGTGTTTCTGAGGGCGTGCCACACGAGCTGCTAGTTGAGCCTTATGACGCGTTATATTGTAACACAGATAGTTTACGGAGGTGAAGGATGGACTACAATCTAGCAGTTTCAGGCAGTTCAGGAAGTTTTCTGTGGGAGATGGGAACTCCCTTTGGGGTGACCTTAGCAAACCCACTATATGCACAAAAAAGATACATAACTCAATAAAGGTAAGGGAAAAAGCAAAAGAGCAGAGTATGACCTTTTTAAGAGAAGAACTAATGAAAGCCATATTGTCAGACCAGGCCACGTCATTGTCTGAGAAACATGTGACATTTTAAGCTACATTTTAGTACAGAAATTTCCAACCAGCTTCCACAGCAATTCCAACCAGAGTATTGCAAGTTCTCAAGTCTCAAAATAAAAAGTGATCAACAAAGCAAAACAGCATAAAACCCAAAAACTGCATCTGCATGTACAGAACATGGTTAGTTAGCAACACAAGAAAATTCAAACAGCAAACGAAGCAGCAGCGAGCAGGTGTAAGAGGGATGAGAGGAGGAGGCTAAGAAAGGGAAAAGAGAAGAAGAAGAGGAGGAGGGAAAAAAGGGAGACGGCTGACGTACTTGAGCCGGAGAAATGTCCGCTCCCCAGGGATGTCGGTCCGTTCTTTCCACTGCTAACGGGAGGGGAAAACATCTACAAGACAAACAGAGCGCACATTACCTCCGAGAGCACTGACACTACAGACAGCAAGACACATCTCTACAAAAACGTCACTGTTGCTACACATGAAAAACTTCATTCCAAAACGCCAGGGCAACATTTGGCTGAAAAATGCTGCTGCCTGCATGTTATGCTAGGAAATGTCTTAAAAGTAATGGCCATTTAATATTGTTTATTTTGATCTTATCTTTTTTTTTTTTGCTTTTAAAGTAGTAGACTTGTTTTGGAATGAAACTCTGTGAACCAAAAAAACAAGAGGTCTACCATCACCAAGGCTGGGTATCACTTACTATCAAATTTCTTCTCACAGGTTGGGTCCTTCAGTTTTGGTACCAAAATTCTACATTATTTTCTTATATAATACTTGAAAAATATATGTTTATAATTTGACAAAAAGACACAAAGTTCTGAATGGTTTCTCAAAAGAATCAGTCATATAATAATTTCTGCCTAAAAATGGCAAGATTTTAATTGAAATCAGAACCTATCTGATCAAAATAATAAATGTGGGACCAATTCACTGTTTTGCCACTTGCAGATAAGTCTCAAATCTTTGCTGTCAAGTCCTAAGTCATGACCCACAAGTTCTAAGTCCAGCTTAGAACAAGTCCCAAATCAACCCTAACAAGTCCAGAATCAAGCCCAATGTCAAACTCCAAGGCAAATGCAAGTCCTCGGGGAAGACAAGTAAGTTCCAAGTCCCATGAGAAGACCCCAAGTCAGTTTCCAAGTAAAGACCTACAAGTCTCAAGTCAAGTTAAATTGAAAGAGGCAAGTCAAGCCCCAGGTCAAGACAGGTACATGTCAAATCCCAAATCAGGGCAAGTAAACAAGTCCTAAACCATGTCCAAGCCCTTTACATCATTCAGCTGTACAGTCAGTCAGTATGTGCTCTACACCAAATTGTAAAAAATTTAAATATTTATATAATATTTAACAGGAAAAAAAAGTTTTTTTGATTAATATTTCAAATCAAATTTCACTAGATCACATTTAACTGATGAATCAAAATTGGATGCACGTTGAAATTTGTTTTGTTTTTTCATTCCTGCTCGCACACCCTGATTGGCTGCTGTCAGATTGATTTACAGTAACTACAAAAATAAGAACTTGTTTTTAGTGCTGTGATGTTTATTTTTTAAGGTTGGTGGGAATATTAAGTCATTTTAAGTCAAGCAGCTGGACATTGGGGTTTAAGTCAAAGTGGAGTCCAAAGTCATAAGGTTCATGACTTGAGACTGACTCTGGTCCATGTCGTGACTCCAGCTCCCATCTCTTGAAACCAGCTTTCATTAATTGAGTCTTTTCATTATGATGCTATGGACCCATTTTGGTCTGTGTTCATAATGTATCAAGGTTCGATACCCAGCCCTACTGATCACACAGACCTTGAGCTCAGAGCTGAACACAGATATGAAGAGTTTATTTTCCAAAACAATGTGGGAATGCTTTTGGGAAGCAGAAAGACATCAAATTCCTCATTCTGCATCTGTGAAAAATAAATAGCATCACTCAATTCACCTGCTCACCTTTATCACAAACATATTTTCATTCAAAAGTGTCACTTTTGCCAAACATTGGACGGCTTATTTTGGAATGAAACACTTCATATCTACTTCATATCTGACATAAACATATGAGATAATCATCAGAACTAGTTACCATCTGCTCAGCACATCTACAGGAAAATCAAGCCCACGTTACGACAGAGACTGAATACTGATTCCTGTTGTCTTAAAGTACAAGCTACTGTACAGCTTCACAAGAAAACAGTTCACATTATCAAAGTGAGACATCTGACCCTGCCGGATAACCTCTCTAGATAAACATCAGGCCTGTGTGTCTGTGTGTTTGATGGTGAAATCTCAGTGATCTTGAACACACTCTAAGCTTCACACCTTCAGATGCTAAGAGCTTTTCAGGATTTGAGGTTTAAGGTAATTCTGTCTTTTAAATTGACCACAATATAAGTAAATTAAACCTTGACTAAATCAATAAAGACTTGATCTGTCTGTCATTGTTCTCAATACAGCCTGTGGGTCCTTTAAGTGCGTATGTTGGATCCTGAGATTGCTTGCGTATTCGATCTCCCCCCGCGGCCGCGACACATAAAGAGCAAAGAAATGCTGATTATTCTGATTATTAGCAGGTCTATCGATATCCCAGTCGAAGCACTTTGAGCTGCTGGTGTCAGCTTGTGGGCGTGCAGAGACAGATGATCGCATAAATAAATGCGACCGGCCTGCGTTTATAATGAGAAGAGACACATTCTAGCTGCTGCTGCCCTCCTTTGTTTGACTGTTTTTTCAAGAAATATAAATTAAGACAGGCTGATTGACATTTTTAGAAACCTGTAAAAAAAAATCTGCCTCGTGAAAAATGTCTATAGCATTCCTGTGATATACCTGGAGTGATGTGCTACTAAATAATGATTTGGTAATGTTTTTTTGTACTTTTTTCCACAATTAGAATACTGTAATATTCTTACAATGTGTGTGCCATTAATAAGCAGTTTATGTTATTTAATTGGACTTAATTATATTTCCCCCCTATAATATTACTATAGAGCTTTTCACAGTATCTGTGGCGTACACAGGCTTACTGTATGTGTTGCTATATAAAGTGTACTGTACATTTATACCACTACAATATTCCTATAGAGGCTTGTTGTGTCTCTAGACTAGAAATAGTCCTATGATATTCTTTCTTACAATGATTTAAATATGTCGGTGGTACTTTATTCTGATTTTAACTGTCGTAAAGTAAACCTGTGTTAATAAATGTCAGCACTCCAATAATATTCCTATAATGTTGTTGCAGAGACTTGAGAGAATGATGAGTGTATGGTGATTTTAATGGACTTTTATCAACTATTCCTGACTAATCCTTCTATATGGACATAATTGCATTGTATTTAATAGTAAATGTATGATATACACAGGCAAGACAGCACCAATTTTTTTTCATTATTATTATTTCATTTAATTTCATTATTATCATATATTCATTGCAGAGGCATATTGTGTGTATGTGGTTCTCAATTCTTATTGAATGTCCTTTGTTAAAAATCACACAATCAGTCCTATAATATTTCTATAGCATTCAGAGATGATCATGGTTTTGGTATAGTGAATTGATGCATACTGTATGACCTAAAGATAAAATCCTGAGTGCTTAATGTGTAGTTTATATTATTCTTAAAAAAAATAATTAAAAACTCCTCTGATATCTTTATAATATTTCCATAACTACATGTGTATGCAGGCCTCAGCTGTGATTTTACATTTGTTTATTGCATTAACATTCCAACGGAGACTGAAAGGTGCAGTTGGATTTTATCTCCTATTTCTGCATCTCATGAAGCATCATTGTCTCTCTACGTTTCATAACAGGATTAATGTGAATCTGTTTTTTCTCTCTCTCTCTCTTCATTTTGGGGTGTTCCTGATTAGTCCCCCCCTCCTCCTCCTCTTCAGACCAAAGTTGCTCCCAGGCTGCTCCCAGAGGAGTAGAGGGGCAGAGAAAACATGGCCGAGAGCGGGGACTCTATTTCCTGTCCGTCAAGTTCATAACACAGGCTGTTCTTTTTTCTTTTTTCTTTTTTTTTTTTTAAAGCACAAACTTTTAGACGGAGTCATTAGTTTGGGCAAACAGCCTGCTACAGGGACCTTTAAACTGCGGAGTGTGTGGCACATTTCTGTCTTCTCTGCTCCCTGACTGTCTGTCTGTCTGATCCTCTGAAATATTCTGTACAACACGGGTGCAGAGTGCATGGAGCAGCCTATAAACTCACACAGACAAAACGAAACATTTTCTAAATCATCTATCATGGGCAAAGAAATCTGGCTACACATGAAGGAAAAAAAGGACTTAAAATGAGATATACTACCATGGATGTTGGGAACATTTTCAAATCGCTGTTTCGCATCTATAAGACAACAAAATTACTAATGCAGCATCACAATTCTCTGCACACACACACACAAACAAAAATGAAATTAGAAAACCAACAATATGCACTGACTTGTCTGCAAGTTACTCAAACACACAACTTTTGTGCAAATAGTTGAAAGACTAAAATATGCAGGTTATGTACCGTGCAACTCATAGGTTAAAAATGTAAACAGTGGTCGCTGTATGAAGCCTACAGGACGATTCTTTCTTCTACGGCTTTTACTGTCATGACACTAGCCATAATATTCATATTAACAATATAAAAAGAAGATGAATGTCCTTACCGCGCTGAAATCCAGTAAGTCACTCAGCTCCTTGTCTGTTCCCAAAGCTGCCATCCGCTGTTGATGATGCATTTTAGCAAAATCGCACGGACCTAAAAACATGGAAACAAATGGAGAGATAGATAGATAGAAGAGGATAGGTAGACAGATTGATAGATGGAGAGATAGAGGGGGGAGAGGAGAGGAGAGAGAAGGACGGCTTTTTGCGCACCGCTCCGCTCCCGGATCTCTTTTCCTCCACAGCGAAATAAATCCAGTAAAACAACCTTAAAGCCTCGATCAGAAATCTAGTTTTCTTTCATCCTCAGAGCAGGGACTCGGTCCCGGGTTCCTGGTTTGGCAGCAGGAAATAAATCGCAAGAAAAAAAAAACTGACTGATAAAAAGGGGGCGACAGGACGGGAGTCTTTTCGCGTGTGTTTTGGTGTGTTTTCCCCAGCCAAAGAAGTCCGACCTCTCCGCGCTAAGACGCAGTTCGTCCGCCGCGGCTGATTGTCAGGCTCACACACGATATAAATAAATAACACGCCGTGTCTCCGCGAGCCTCTCAGGGAGGAAAAAGATCACCCGAAAAAAATGAGCAGTGGTGGTTTTGTGCGTGTGTTGGTGTCAGAGGGAGAGTCGCGCCAGGGTGAGCGCTGCTCCTGACCGCGCTGACGGTCCCGTCCGCTCGGCTACGGGTGCTGAAGATCCCCGGGTACGCAGGACGGATCCCATGTGCGTCTGGCACAGCCTCGGTGTGATAAATGTGTTCGTGCGGCCACCTAGCTTACATTCTCGTCTAACACCACCGCGCCGTGCTGCTGCTGCTGCTTCTACAGGAGAGAGCAGAAAATCTCCAGCAAAATTAAAAACATTTTAAAGAAAAATTGGTTTGGTGGAGTGGCTGATTGGTGCGGTGATTGGCTGGTTTGATTTGGATTGGGTTAATTCGAGTAAATGGGGTAGGAAAAGGTGATTTTCCCCCTCTCTGGAGTTTGCGGAACTGCAATGGTGCTTAAACCCTTGACAAAATAAAACTTTTAAAATGTATTTTCTATATATTTTATATATGTATATTATATATAAAATGTATTTACTTGTTTCTTAATTTCATTTTAGTTTTTTTTGTTAGTTTTAGGTGGGTAATTTTTCATATAACCATTTACGCCTCTACATTCTGTGTCTATCTATTGATGTAACTTTCTTTATGTATTTTATAGATTTTTATAGACTAAAAAGTGCATTGAAAGGAGTGCATGCTTGACTTGCATGGTAACCTTCTATGGGTCACCATTATATACCACAAAAGCACCAAAACCTACCTCACTGGAAATACTTTGCAGTACTTTGTTTTTTTTTCTTCTTGTGCAGCCCACAGCCTGCAGGTATAAAATGACTGGCCTATTTCTGCCAATTACACCCTGCATGCGCGGGTTTCTCTCACAGAGGAAAGGCCAGCAAAAATACGCAGGTGCAGGTAGGACATAAAGGCTTATTTGTTGCAGCGTAAAGTGGTCCTGCCTGTTGGCCTTTCACGGCCTTTCACTCTCATACTAACTAAAAAGTAACAGCTTATACGGAAAGCAGTGGCGAGAACAGATTACTCAACAGACCACTTGTTTGTGTGTACAAAATTCTGCATAAGTGCAAGCATATTTTAATCTGTTGCTGATCTAAGGTGAAGATAATCAACAGTTTTTATGCATAAAGTGTTGACAGGACAATCTTGTTAGAGATGAAGTGGACAGTAAACACACCACAACTCTCTATATCCATGTTTTTAAGTCAAAACACACCTGTCAGAACAAGGCAAAGCAGGAAACTTTCCCTGGACACCATACTCCTGGGGTAGTGCTGAGTGGCTTTGTGTCAAAATGTCCCCAATAGAGGCCCAACAACAAATGTTGGCCAGCCTAAGCCCATTATTATTATAAGTCCATTATTAATTTGTACGACCAATGGATCAAATGATTCTGTGTAAGTCGATGGGTGTTGCTCATAGTGACAATCCCACAGAGTATTATCACCTGACTCCAAAGTTTGCTTCATCTACAGAGCTTTTTAGCCTCCTTTAGCTCATTGTTTTGGTTTTTCACGTATTGGCACAGGTACTGTTTGGAGTACTCTCAGCTCTCTCATCAACCTCATTTCCGGCAGCTGCAGGTAGCTTGACAGGTAGACTATGCTGCCTATCCAGCAACAAACAGTAGACAGACAAAGTAAGCAACCAGCGAATTAAGTAGGTGTAACATCTAGCAATTTAAGAGTCAGATGTTCTTTCAGGAAATAATGAATACCAAAACTAAAAGCAGAGTGAATATTGGACTTTCATTCATCAGGTGGACACAAACCAAACTCCAGTGGTGTTGATCTGCATCTGCAGATCATGCAACAACCAGCCATCACAACTTTATAAGGTGATACTATGTCAATGTTGTGTTTATAGCAAATCACAAAAAAAAATGCAGATGAGCTTCCCTGAGACTGTTCCTGACACTTTGTGCAGAAATGAATGCTGCTTTAAGGATTAAAACATAAACATAGGTTGTTTTAAGCCATTTCAACAAATGACAATGTTGACAGTGTAATTGCTGAGGAGAGACAAGAAAACAAAAGAAAGAATGACAGAAGGAAAGAAAAAGAAAGAGTGACAAAGAAACAACAAAAAAAATTAAAAATCGGGGACAATAGTGAATCAGTGAAACTGTCTCTCTGGCTCTCATGGCCTGTGATCTATTCTCTGTGGCCAATACTGATTACAATATGAGCAGGCAATCATACATTTGTCGCTCTTAATCTCTTTCATTCTTCCACAGGACTGCATCCTCCTAACTTAACTTTGATTTGACAAAAAGCCAGTCGACTTCTCGCTGCTTCCCTTTCATTATCAACATGTGAACACAGGAAGGAGTTACATAACTTCAAACAACATATCCTGGTTTAGTCTGAGTTTTTTAACCTTGAAACAGAGCTGGAACGTACAGTTTGGTCAGACACATCACAGTACGTCTGTCACATCTAGGTCAAAACTGAGCAGCAAAAATCATCCTTGATACATAGAAGTTATTACATAATGAGCTGGGAAGGAGGGGACAAATGGGACATTATTTGTGGTGTGACTCAGTTAGTGGAACAACTAGACAGACGCCTATAAAAGAATATCACACAAAATAACAAAAGATGGATCAAACAGCACAAAAAATGCTAGTTTATACCTGTATCTGTTGGCATAAAGGATTTAAATATAAATTATAAGCAGGGTTGGGAGGGTTACTTTAAAAATGTAATCCGGTACAATTACTAATTACTTGTTCAAAAATGTAATCAGTAACATAATCCAAGCATCACAAAATAAAAGAAACGTAATATTATTACTTTTTGTTACTTGTGGATTACTTAAATTCCAAATAGGCAAATGAAGACAACAGAAGTATCAATAATGTGTTTTCTGTGTATTTTTAGAGAAACATAGAATAACAAAATCTCCTGTTCCCCAAATCTATATTTAAATGTTTTTATATGATTTGCTTTGCACTATGTCTCCACTATGCCTGTTTCTCGCCCATTCTTCCACATCATTTTACAACTTTGATTACTCATCCTGTACTTGTATTAATTTAGCGTCCAATAAAAACAAAATGAAGCTGCTGAAGCAAAGTGTTTCTGGGACCGGGCCCCAATAATTACTGTAGAAAAACACAACTTTCTTCACGGATTCTGGTAAAACTGGATCACATTTGATGGAGAAATATTAGAAATATGGAGAAAATATTTTTCTCTCTGATGCCCCCCTGCTGCTCTTCCACTCTGTGATTCATAAAGTTCCCTGATGGACAGATAGCTTTACTTGTTGCTGAAGTTAGTTGACAAGCTAACTAGCTGCTGTTATTAGCCTAGTTAGCTGTGCAACCACTGGTCAGATTAGCTCACTCTGCCTGGGAGATTGGAGCACCGGGGAAGTGTTAGTGTTTACCATACGTAATAAAGGTGTTTAAGTTACATGGGGTGCGGTACCTGATTAGAAACCGTAGCCAGGTGAGCGGTCAACGAAACCTCGCTCAGCAGCCTCCCAGTGAACACAGCATGAACAGTAAGTAAGTAAGTATGAGCAGGGATGATTTACACAGAGTGTCTGTGATAGCTTTACTTTTGATAAACTGCTAACTGTAGCCTTTCTGCCTGTATCTGTGGCTAGTTACTTCGGTCAATTAGCCGTGCTGCTAGTGGTAATCTTAGCTTACTCAAATCTGGGTTGCCAAGAGCAAACCCGGCAAGAAAACCACCTTCGTACTGTATTCCCAGTGGTCAAACTGGCCTCTGTCGGTCTCTGAAGCTGTCCTGGTCCAGCTGCCGTGTTCCGTCACTGGGAGTCTGCATGATGGGGTGCGGGCGTAAACACACATTTGGCGCTACTGCCGACTGTAAACACCAATAAATACCTGCAACACGTCCCTTCCTTGCTTTGTGTTTTGACAGAAACACTTACATAAACCATAAACTGTGTATAAAAAACATATACGGATCCAAATAACACTGCGTTTTCTGTTTCATGGAATCTTTCTGCTTAAAGTAATCCCAATGAGCAATCCCCAGTTTTTCAAAATGTACCTGCAATCTGATTACGTCTTTATTTTCTGTATTGTAACGGAATACAGTTACATTTTTTTCATATCCTGATTACGTAACACTGTTACATGTAATCCGTTACTCCCCAAACCTGATTATTAGCATTAAAAGTAAAACATTATGTTCAAGCAAACCGAGCCTCTTCTCTTGCTTTACCTCCCGAGGGAGGCACAGGAGAGTTGAAAAAGAGGTGCACAGCGAGACACTTGAGGCACTGATACTACATGAGGTGAAAGAGACAGGTGCATTTTGGTGTTCTAAAGACAATGGGAAGTTGGATCAGCAGCTGTAGTCAAGTTCATGTTGATGATCCATCCAAATCTAAAGCAACATTATGTAGTACGCTGAACAAAATTATAAATGTAACACTTTTGTTTTTGCTCCCATTCATCGTGAGCTGAACTCAAAGACTTTTTCTATGTACACCAAAGGCCAATTTCTCTCAAATATTGTTCACAAATCTGTCAGAATCGGTGTTAGTGAGCACTTTTCCCTTGTCAAGATAATCCATCCACCTGACAGGTGTGGCATATCAAAATACCCATGCACAGGTATGCCTCAGTCTGGCCACAATAAAAGGCCACTCGAAAATGTGCAGTTCCATCACAGCACAAAGTTCTGAGGGAGCGTGTAGTTGGCATGCTGGCTGCAGGAATGTCCACCAAAGCTGTTGCCTATGAACTGAATGTTCATTCCTCCACCATAAGCCGTCTCCATATCTCGGTCCATATCTCAATAGCAATTGTACTGTCATCTTGTATTGACATTGAAGATCAATCTTTACAAAAAAGTGCATAGAGAGAGTGGAGTTCTGCTGTATTTAGCAGCTTCTAGCACCTTTTCCAGGAGCCAGTAGCTAAGGAATTAGATGTATTAAATTGATTCAACAAATGTAACTACCAGGCAACACAGCACACCCCCCTCTTGGATACTGATTGCGTTTCTAAGGAAACATGAATGAAGACTGAGAGACAGACAGGAAGAAAAAAATGACAGGAGTGAATTTAAAATGTAATGATGATGGTGGTCAAGGAAATAGCAGGGCTGAGTCACTGGGAGGAATTAATGGTATAAACACACACATACTGTATGTCCACACAAAAGTACACACTCCTGCAGGGAAGCTGTGCAAGCAGACACACTAAATGCATGCAACCACACATGCATATTCATTTTTTTTCTGTCTCACTCAAACACACACATATGCGCACGCAAACACACACACACACACACACACATACTCCACCCCTCTGTGGTCTCTAACAGTGTGTTTTTGCCAAACACCTGTGTAATCGTACAGCTGTGGAGAATGCTGGGAAAGGACCGGGGGAACTGAACACCACACAGCTAATACCCTTTGATTCCACCCGGATCACTGTGTGCGCGTGTGTGTGTGTGTGTGTTTCAGTGTGTGTAAGTATATGAGTGTGTAAAAGTGTGAGTGCTTTTGGAGATTGGAGGGAAAGAGCGAGAGGGAGGAAAAGCAAGAGAGCGGATGAGTCTTGGCTCAAGTTTGTTATGTGTGTTTTTGTGGTGTGTGTGTGTGTGTGTATGTGTGTTTATAATCTGTCCCCAGTATCAGCATTCTGGAACATTCCTCCATCCTCCTCCTCCTCCAGCTGAACTCATTGAGCGCCCTCTTCCTAAAAACAGGCAAACCATCCACCACAGAGGAAGAAGCTGCTGCCACTTTTTTGTAGAAAGCCTGTTTTAATACAAACTCTTTCAGCTGTGTACACTTTCTCACAAGAGTGAGTACACCCCTCCCATTGTTGTGAATATTTGATTAAATCTTTTATGTGACAACACTGAAGAAATGACACTTTGCTACAATATAAAGTAGTGAGTATACAGCTTGTAAATTTGCTGTCCCCTCAAAATAACACATGACACAGCCATTAATGTCTAAACCGCTGGCAACAAAAGTGAGTACACATAAAAATAAAATAAAGTGAAAATGTCCAAATTGGGCCCAAAGTGTCAATATTTTGTGTGGCAACTTATACAGTTCAGTAGTTTGTAGGATTGCTTTCTCGGGGCCTCTGTGCAGGTCCAGTATCATCTTTTCTTTGAACACCTGACAGTGTAACATCAGCTAATGTACTCTATAATATTAATCTCAGTGTATGTCACTTATGTTTTAGAAAGACATTTTTTAGTGTTTTAAACATTCCCTCTTTATTATTATTAATAATAAACATCAGTATTATTAATATTTAGAATTGTTTCGGGTCCTATAATGAACTTGACACAGTAACATGTTTGTGAAATATATCTGCCCAGAAACGGAGTGAAGCAGGTATAAATGGCAATCGTAGGGGCGTAGATTATGCTAATGATCAAATCTCATGAACACAGACCTCCTCATGAACAGGTGACATCAACATAACTTGAGGAAAATTGATTGATTGATTGATTTACAATAAGTTTCTTGTACTTTGTTGTGAGGAAGTTTAGTTTGGTTTAAAGAGGTGGTATTGTGCTTTTTGGCTTTTCCCCTCTCCTTTATAGAGTTTATAGACCTTTATAGACCTTTTTTGTGCATGTAATAGGTTTGCAAAGTGAAAAAGTTCACATCTCCCACAGAAAACACTGCCTTGAACTGCCTGAAAACAGCTCATTTGTAGTCCAGTCGTTTCCCTTTCATCCCTGTAACGTCACATGGATGAAAGCTAAATGCGCTTCATATAATACTCTCCAAGCGGCTACTCCGACACATCCTCAAACATAGAAAAACTCTGAGCTGCAGCACACACCTCTCCCTTCCAAACACTAGCTACCCTCCAGGCAGTCGACATAAAGTTGTTATTGACAGAGCTCAGTTAAAACTTTATGGATGAAAGACACTTTTGTTACAGATTAATAACTCACTACTCTGAAACTCTTGCTCCAGTTCATGTTGCCAAGCTGGTTGGCAACATGTAGCCTACAGCTGAATTGAAGCTGTACAGGCTTCTCACTGACCCCGCTCTTCTCTGCTTCTGATTGGCTAGTCCTTTACTAGAAAATGGCATGTGCAACTCTCAACAGAGATCATTTAGAGACAAGATGTATCACTCCACAGCTAAAACAAAGCCTTCAGCACACAGTGAAAAGAGGAGCTGCAGCAATGTGCAGTATGAGAAAAAAGATGGTGTTTTTTGAAAATTAAACCATACAAACCTGTTCTGGTACAACCCCTAAAAAGGAACCTGAAAATGAGCATAATACCTCCTCTTTACACAAACTCTGGTTTGTTTGTTTGCTGGGTGCAGTTCATTTCAGCAAGTGTGAACTTACAACCCTACTGGCGGACAACAATGCGCATTTTGGATAATTTTCCAAAACATTTTGTATGGCCAACATTTTTTTACATTCTTACTTTCTACGCTGTGGGCGCATGGCAAATGCTGAATGGTTAAGGTTAGGAGGAAATCATGTTTATGTCAAAAAAGGTTCGGGTTAGGCAACTAAAAGATTGCGAGAGAAAGATTGTGGTTCCGATTTATACAAAAGTGGACATAAATTGCAGGTCTATGATGGAACGCAAACTCTGGTCTTCTTTTAGAAAGTCAAAATTGCGAGATGCTCCAGCCTCCATACCCTTACTTTCCATTTCACTACATACAGTACATGTTACTCACTACATTGGCACCTGATGGAAATTGTGAGGTGCTGAATTATTTTTTCAGTAAGTTGTGAGCTCTTTGTGACACATGGGAAGATGAGTAATGAGTTAATACAGCAACATGCAATATCACTTGTGGACACTCACCAGAATTTGATGGTTTATATAGCACAAATATTGTACAGGATGACATCATCAAACCGATGAATGAGTTACGTAGCTGTCAGTCAGTCAGTGTGCAAGCAGGTTTACACCTCTTGGTTCATTTGGAATAAACACCTAACAATCAGCAATGCATCAGTTGTTTCTTCAATCAGTTAAAGACATCTAAAGGTATAAAAGAGGGAAAGACTATATTTCTTAATCTTCAATTTTCTTAGATACAGTTACTCTACTCTACATTATTGCTGTTTCCACTCAGACAGCTGACAAGATTCTTGCCACATGGTGAACAGCAATTCACGTTGGTCAAAGGTCTCAGTGGCAGCCAAGTTTCTTTGATTGATTTTTATGAGTTGGACTCAAGTTTTAGTAATGAGTTACATGTCCACCTTCCACATCTGACAGGAATATGTCTGAGCAGCCCCACCTGCTCACCTAGGTGAAAGTGACAATTATTAACAGTTAAAAACTGTTACTGAACTGAGTTTCTTTTCAGCAGGAGAAACTCAGCAGGTGTCAAATCTCAAGCGTTTAAACATCTCTCATGCAGAATTATTGGTTGGTGTGAGTCTGTGTCTGAGAGTGTGTGTGTGTGTGTTGTCCCTGGTCTGGGTGTTGTTTTGGGATAAGGAGGCGGGTGCCAAGCAGATGGTTTACACAGGTGTCTCCAGTATGTATTATGTACTGTACGTGTTGTGTGTGTGTGTG
>JAPMOB010210959.1:0-20272 GCA_029875015.1 Lepomis gibbosus | reverse complement strand
GACAGCAGCAACTCAGCATGCCAGAGCCTAAACATCTAGGTTTGTGTCGACAGTGTTGTGTTATTACTCTCACTGTCAGAAAGGGCAGACAAAGGTTGTGCACTGTCGGTTTAAACAATCAAATAAAACAAATGTAGTTCAAGCTAGGGTAGGCAATCTATTTCACAGGCCTTCTTGTGATATTTGTTGAAATTCTCTTTACATTCCAACAGATTTCAATCAATCGAATGCTCCGACACAAAGAAGTAAACACATCCAGCATATGTTGCCGTGGCAGGACTGTAATAAGCAGGCCTACCTGCCTGTCTACCTGAGCTTACTCACTCCTGCATTCACTGTGCACCAGCATGTTTCAGGGGAGTGGCTTTTGGAGGGAAGACTGAAGGAAGGGGTGGGATACTTTTCAGTTGGATACTCTGAGTCTCTTAGTTCTCCAACGTTCTCTACCACAGCTTTAATATATGTTAAAAACATAAAGTTTAGTGTGTAAACTCATCCCAAAATCAGAACTGGATAAACAAAAATAAGTTGAATAACAGGAGAGATGAAAAAGGAAGGAAAGTGTTCAGTAGCTTTTACTTTCAGACTGTTCTGTTACAGGCTTTATCAAATGTTCATTGTCACCATCATGAGGACAGCAAGGGTAGAAAAGGGCCAGACAGAACTGCTGTGCCAGTTAGCATCAGGCTTCTAATCCTTGGAGTGCTTTGGGTTTGTTTTTTTTTGACACATGAGCACAGTCTCGTACCTTTGCGAGGTCCTTGTGCAGTGCATCTAAGATCCGTTCCTCATTATCTTTGATCATGGACATGAGCTTGGTCAGCTGAGTTCGACGAAACTGCTCTGGTATTGTGATGCCTGAACGAAACGCTGACCCCAACCTTTCCACAACCTGGCTCTGGGTCTCCATCCTTTCACCTGGAAAACACACAAACAGAAAAAAATCTCAGCCTTCTGATGACTTGAAATGAGAAAAGGAAGAAGAACCCCCCACATTTTATAAGATCTAACTTTTTTCTCTCTTTTCCTTTGTTTGCGTTTTTAAAGTCTTTAATGACTTGTTCAGGCCCACTCCTTAGTCATTTTTTTATAGGCCTAGCCAACTTCTTTCTGCTTTTTGGAGGTTTTTACAGTAATTTATTGTGTTGCTTTGGTTTCAATAAATGTGTCAAAACTTAAGGTAAAAGTGGAGTGGTCTGATACAATTTCACAATATTTTATATAAAATACCACCCGGCTTTTTGAAAACAATTAAAGATCACGTTGCTTGTCCATAACGACAATAAAAACATTACTAACCACTATGGCTTCAAAAAGGCTATGGCATTTACGCAAGATAACCTATCGAATGAAGTGGTATCGGTCTCTCTCTTTAAAGGGTAGTGGTATCGTAAATATGTAAGACGATAGGCTACCCACACAGCACTGTCACACAGTGAGGGCACGCGTCAAAACTCAAGTGCGACAACCGGTAAATTCGGCAGCGAAGAGCTAGTTTTAAGATCACAGATGGCCATGCACATTTTGACACACATTAAGTTTATAGCAATAGCCTACGCTCTACACAACCTGTGTGTAGCCAGAAATGGGAAATCAAACCAAACCTCTATGTTGACAAGTTGATCACCTGAGGAACTGGCAGAGGCAGCAGGATAATCTCAGAACAAATCAATTTCCCTGTCTCTGGAATTTACAGGAACTGTCTAGCGCTGTGGTATTCGTCCACGATAGGCTAACTAGTAGGCTAACGTTATTTTGCAAACTGAATAAAAATTAAAATCAAGAAGAAATCCTGCAGTTGGACCTACCTGTTCCGCTTGACGTTTCTCAACCCCGCGCCGACTTGAATGCTGGAGACAGGCAAGTTAGGGACAGATTTAGTGTTTCCGGGTGTTGTTCCTTTTCTTAACTACCGGTTCACTTTGGAGTTTCTGAAATGGGAGGGGGATGGGTTCGGCTGATCCTGAAAAACTAGCCTTAAAACTTGTCAAGCGAGAGAGCACTGATCTTTACCACGATGATGACATTACATCTTTACATCCTCTCTCCGGCATCGCGACTTCACTCAAAGAGGCTCTTTCAAAATCTGATGACAAATAAATCACATCGTCTATAACTCATTCATCCACGAATCAGGTTCAGCAGGGGTAAAGTGTGGCTATAAACTAAAACCCCTGAAAAGCGTTACATACATATCGTTTCCACTTTTCTGAAATTATTAGTCTACATAAAGAATGTGGTGATGGGTTAATCAGCCAGATATTAGACAATAGTAATAGTGATACAGATATCTGACACTTAATAAAAGCACTAATAAAAGAAACTGTAGCAGCAGGTGTCCAGCAGGAACACTGATCCAGACTCTACAGTTCTAAAGGCAGACGACCCCCCTCCCCCCACCACTCCTGAATGTGAACCCAAACTGGGACCTGATTCCACAGGAGAGGATTGTTTGATAGCTGAAGGCTCTGTCGCCCATTCTACTTTTGGAGTAACCCTGCATTCTGGCAGCGCAGTGTTCTAGTGGCGTAACAAGGTGCTACGGGCTCTTCAGATATCATGGTGCCGGTAACAAAGTGGATATGTAACAATGGTTAGTATGCATGGGTCATTAAACCACACCTGAAAATAAATCCGCATTGATACAAAAACTTTATTCTCACAATATCAAAATTGACAGACCTACAGAGATTTGTAGATTAAAAGTAATTAAGAGAGAAAACAAGGTGAATATAGTGACTCCTGCTGGCCAGTCACTACATGTCTGGTATTTATTTGTGATGATGCTGAGCAGCAGCATTGGTATGTTAAATAGTGACACAGATGACTAGGCCATTTTGCATTAAATCCTGGCAGCAACAATTATACAAAATCAAAGAGAACATATGCATTGAAGGAATTCCTTAAATGATGAAACTTCCAACATCTGCATATTTTTGGGAAAAAAAAGGACAAAAGTTTGAACTCCCTCCTGATACTTCTAAAACTAACTGACAATGTCCGTCATGAAAAAATACTACAAGAGTGGTGGAGGTTAAGTCAGGGAGGGAGAGTGTTGTATCTACAGAAAGTGAGAGAGGAGAACAGACAGAAATGGAAGGAGGCTGAGGGGAGAAACAAAATGGCCATCTTATATAGTTGAGGAGAAGTGACAACAGTCATGGGTCCAGTATCCACCTCGCCCCCTACACCTTTCACAGTGACCGCTCTGTCAGGCTTTGGCAGTGTGGCAAAAATCCAGCTCTTCCAGCTGAAGCTGTGCGGAGCTTCGCAGGGTCTGGTAGGTTTTCTGTCTAACTGCTCTGAGTTCAGACTGACAGAATGGCCCGGCAGCAGGATGGAGGGTGGCTGGTGTGAAATGGTACTGAAGATTTCGACACATCATGGCTGTCCACTCAAAGACTTCACAGGAAATAGTCGGCTACTGGCTTTTTGGAGGGGATGCCTCTGGTCTCTTGTGGCGCTGCCTCAAATATGATGAACTCACGCTGTAGATGCTCATCCAGCTCCAAGATGGCTGCCACATTGCCACATCTGAATATCCAAAGAAAGACAAAGAACTGGTTAGCACACGTTAAAGAAAAAGTCTTCTCAGACAACTCACTGTGATTGAAAATTACCCATGTGTCTTTAAACTGCAAAAGTAAGGTTTATACTTTATTAGTCTTAAAATCTAATTAGTTGTAGGTGTTTACATCAGGTGTAAACACACAAGCGTGTTTTGTGATAATTACACTGATTACTACATCAATTGCCTAAAACTAAACCAGCAACAGTTTGACTGACTGGTTGATCTAAAAACCTTAGCCACAATGTACACAAGATATTTCTGAAGCTAATTCATACTGCATGACCAAGCTGAGGTCACCAGCATTTAGGTCAGATCCATCACACACTCAAAAAATATGCTTCAGGTTGTGATTCCGTGCATAGTGAGAGTGAAACGTAGGCTTTACGCAGCCTGTGTAGACAGCTGGATAGATTAAAAGGAGTGTTTCTCTTCCATCAGACAGACGACATGGAAAAGTGTGGCTGTGTGGAAAACCTTTATATCTTTAGCCTGAACCACAGCATGATGAGTGCAAACATCTTTTCTAATGCCAAATCTAACAGGGGAGAGCAATGTTGTACAAAGAGGGTAACTGATTTAAGTTTAGCACACACACTGATGTAATAGTGGGGTTTCAGATTGATCAGCAAAACAGCACAGAGGGCTGTGTTGGTGAAGGCGTACCGGTGGGACAACGAAATATGATCAAAGAAGTCTGGTTAGCGTAACAGATTAACACAATTGAAAGGTGTATCTCATGGCAAAACACTGCAAAACGGTTTGTAATACTCACAAGATTGTACAAATCTGTAAAGGTATGACAGCTGGAATTATTTTACTTTTGTCCCAATGACAACGTTAACTACCAGGACTTTGTCCTTGCATGTATTTGCCTGGCCAACGCAGCGCCAGATGACGTCACATTCACATTGCAGCGAAAGTTGAGGTTTGTTTATCTTTGTTTTCCCGGGCGACCCTGAATTGGTACCCACACTGACGGACTGGATTTTTATGAATGGGGGGGGGGGGAGTCCCCATTGGTCTGAAGACAACACTTCACATTTCAAAGTGTTGAAAACTCCCTAATTATTGCTGCTAACTAACAATGACTATGATCCATTTTTGGAGCAGTAGAGGTTCATTCACATTTCCATTTCAAAGTTCTATACTTTCCACACTTTTCTGGCAATTTTTCAGACCCTATTTGATACCCAAGTACAAATGGCTAGTCGTTTAGTATGTAACTAAATTGTCTTAAATTCAACTGTTAACATGGAGGTTTTATTCTGACTATGTGTGTCATTTTGTTGCAAAATAATAGCCATTAATTGTAGTTACTTACACAGACCTGGAAATGACTAAAACCAAATTCGATACTGCATAGGAACCCTGTAATTGTTACTTAAATACTTAAAGTCCTTCTACATGGAGGTGTTGACATCATGTCCATTCAAACAGGAACTATGAGTTTCACTGTGTCTGCCTACCTGTAGCAGTAGTTGGGTGCTGACCACACAGTGAGCACAGTCTCGTTGAAGTGCCATTTGTAGCCCTCCATGACCAGCTGGTGTGCTCGACAGATCATATGAATGTCGTTGGCAGCGTTGAACTGGGCCACCACGTCACTCCCAAACAAATAACCAGCACCTCTGGGACTCACCCCCCACCCTGTGGTGTCTGGGAGAGAGAAGATCAGTCAGGTGAAGATTCTGTCACTGAGTGCCACTTTTCCCTTAGTCATGCCAAATACAGTTTCATTGAATATTCATAAGCATGTAGGTTAACAATGCAGTTTTTAAAAGGCTTGACAGGATGTATACCTTCAGGGTCTGACCACAGGAGGTCACACATGGGCCCATCGTGGGGCACTTCCTGTTTTCTGTCAATGGTCCTTATCTGGTCCAGTGTCTGGATGGAAGGTGACAAGCCACCGTGCACACAGAAGATCTGAATGACAAAGAGAGGAGTGCATCAACCTAACTGATTAAGGACCTTATATAATAGCATCTCAAAATGTTGTTTCTGATAAGTTGCTCAACCAGTTTTTAGACTAGCCACACTTCAATGGAAACATTCCAATTCCAGTATGTTCTTAAAGTTGAAGGAAATATCTGAACAATGTCTCTCACCTTGCCATCAATGATAGCAGAGAGGGACAAGTAGTCAAATATCTCGGTGCAGTATCTCCAGACAGTGACTGAGCCGTACTTGCGGAGGCACTCGTCGTAGAAGCCGTAGACCTGGGTGATTTGCCGGGACTCGTGGTTTCCCCGAATCAAAGTTATCCTGTCTGGATAACGCACCTGAGGAGCGCATAAAAAGCAAGGCTGTTAAGAAAACAGAGTTTCACAGGCTCTGTGCATAACCTAAAACCTCAAGAGATTTTCAAGTAGGAATTACAGGCGGCACACACAGAGCTACTTCTCACATGGCATCTCAACTGTGCCTATTTCATTTTAAAACTTGCAGTAAAAGGTTAAGGGATCTGTTTTCTTTTCTAAAAGCATAACACTTCCATCTCTAAAAAAATGCATACGTACCTTAAGAGCTAGCAGAAGAAGGAAAGTCTCCACACTGTAGAAGCCTCTGTCCACAAAGTCGCCCATGAAAAGATAATTTGTCTCTGGGACATCACCACCAACCTGTCACGTGGAAATATTAAAAACAAGTAGTTAAACAACAGTACACAGTGAATTGTATGTAAATATAGTGGCTACATCACCATTTCAAATAATTCCACCACCATTCTCAGTGGGGAAAGCCCTGTATCAAGCTTGACCTAACATCTGCCTGGAGTGCTGCTCCCCAATACAGACTAACAAGCTGTACAGACTCCACTGAACTATGGCATGTCCACAATGCAACAAGATTTATATACATATTTTTTCAAATTGTAAAGCCAGATGACAAACTCTTTAAATGAAAAAGCCCACTTTTCAATTAAAAAACATGATTTGGATGCAGTATCAAGCCACAGGGTGAAAATGCTACTCAACAATCTAATGGGCTATTGAATCCAACTGCAGCTGTAAAGTTTATATCCAACTGCAGTGAGTGTGTCTTTTTGGACGTGCATATGTGTAGTTTAGGGCAGTGCTGAGAGTACACAGAAATTATAATACCCACTGCAACAAAGTAAGGGATAATATTTTAATAAATCATCATGACAAAATACCAGGAAAATAGGGCCGAAACACCAGAATTATCCTTCAGGCCGTGTGTTCAGCATTGTACATTCAGCATATTGCACTTCAATAATGTTCAGAATGTGAGACTCTGTCCAGCACCATGAACTAACTTAAAAATACAACACCCTTACAAACAAAAATGTGACAACTAAGTCTGTATTGAGCAATGAAGAAAAAAAACAAGAAACACAAACTTACTCTAAACAGCTCTTTTAAGTCATAGAACTGACCATGTATATCACCACACACCTATGAGAAGCAAAAACCGGAGACACATTAAAACCACATTTAATAAACTTCAAGTCAAATTCTGAGAGAACAAGTGCCATTAGAAAATGTTACTTACTGTGACAGGAGAGTCGACTCTCTGGACATTGCTTTCTTCAACCAGAATCTCTCTAAAAAGGTACACACATAGTACAATTATTACAGGTACATCTAAGATTCTACTGCACCCAATTAGATTTTCTGTCAACGTATTCAAAAGACTAACAGCTAGTCATAAAGGAAATCTAGCTGATAATCACTTTCAGTTACAGAGCAACACCCACTAGTAAAGAGTGGTGTTGTACACCAAGCTGAGGCCATCCAAAGTTTTGAGAGAAACACAGAGCTAATGGCTGACATAACTGAGATACTTTCATTTTTACAGCCAAAACAAACTGATTAAACAATTTCACTATTATTTATTAAAAATATATAAACTTGGTGACCTTCCAAAGACACAGCATACTATGAAGAATAGTACATAATAATGTAACAAAGCTAAGGTATTTAAATTAATACTAGCTTCAATTTGCTTTGTGTACACTTTTTGCAACCCAGCACATCGGGTGTATCTAGTAGGAGTCAAAAAAATCTCATGAAGCTTTCCTGTACATACTAACATGTTTTCATGTCTCTGTATTATAGAAATTCATCCATTACCTGGCTTTGGCACACAATGCTTTGACTTCGTTTTCTTTAATGAGCTCACAGCGTCTGAGCTGCTCTATCTGTCGGTCCAGGTCACTGATGTCCCCCATTGTGACACACATAGGGAGAGCTGCTCACACACTATGGTCACACACTCCTCTTCACACACCGGGGTCACTACAGCCACAAAGGACTCCCTTCTTCTGAATTATACAGCGCTCTTCAACGCTTGTACGCCAGGCTCTTGCTAAGTGGATGTTCAGAATAAGGAACTGTGGAGGAGGAAAAAATACAATGAAGCGACTCAATAACAATCTTGAATAAAGAGCGAAACAACGCAACAACATCCACGTAACTATAGAAACATTTATAGTCAACGTTTCTTGCTTGATAACTTCGACCTGCGTTTCCTCAAACTGGTAACAAAACGATTAATTCACCAGAACTATGGAAAACTCAAGTTATTCGTTTATATACACTGAATAAATATATTAAAAGTCACCAGAGAAAACGAACGTATTTCGTCAAGGAATGTGAGGCCTATGGGCGTTGCTAAACAGTAAGCTAACTATTAGCACGTTAGCTTACATCACGGCTAACGACGTCAGCGAACAACCGACCCTTTTCATGACTTATCCAACCATTTTATTTGGAAATGTGTCATGAAACTTATAGCGCTAGTGTCTGCCAACGGGCACCGAACAACTACACATACTTATTGTGCTAGTGAAGTGAAGAACCGTATTTAGGTTAACGTTAGCTGATAAAATGCTGCATGTTAGCTGGCTAACCACGGCTAATTTCGTGAGCAAGCTAGCTAATGTTAGCAAGGCACATAAAACCTATTTACACAGCACCGCTAATTCAGCGAAATGCGAGTAAAAGTAGTTACCTTTTACTGAGTGATAGTAGATCTTAGACAATCAAACATCGATATATTTCATTCCGTGTGTTATGTTTTTCCGCCGTCCACCGGCTCCTCTCTATCCCCGGTATCGTCTTCGCCGGTTTACTCCAGCCGTGCTCATGAACACCAACAGTCAAGTCGTCTGTAACTTCCGGTGCAGGGAACGCGCATTGCTCAGTCTCGCAAACTTCCAATCGACTGGATTAAATCGTGTGTTTCCAACTGAAGAACGTTGTTAACACTTCACAGTTGCAAAGTATGTGAGAATAAACTTAAGCGATGAATAGTGTCCAGCAGCTTTTAAAAATTAGCATATTCTTGGATCTCTGGATCTTAGGCATGAGTCAATTGAGAAAGAAGATAGATAATTAGATGCAGCCCAAATGAAAACAGCCATTGTCGGTTGTATTTTAGAGCAAAATGGTTCTAAAATAAATAAAAAAAACTTTTGAACATCAAAATGTATTTACATTTTAATTTTACATGACAATTAGCTATTTTTGATACGTTTAGTCCACTTTTTAAGCCTTGATTCGACATTTTTGGTTAAACAAGAACAATCTTAAAAACACAATCTGTAAGTTGCAACAAAGTTATGACAATTCAGCATAATAGGAAATGGTGGTTGGTACAATTTCAGTAGAAATGTGCACATCGGTATGTTTGAAACATTAAGAGAAAATGGTGTGTATATGGACATATATATTAGGACATGGTGGCTCTAATTTGATAATTATTATAATAATAATTACTACTATTTGCATATTCACATTTTAAACCAAGCTTAATTACATTACTTTCAGAAAACAGGAAAACTGAGCCAAAAAAGTGCACAACAAAGGCTGAATGTTTTGGTGATGTTAACAATGTCACCAGGCATACACAAAAAAAACATTCCCACCGTCTTTTGTCTAGAAACCTGGTCACTGGCTGAATCTAAATTTTAAATTATTAGCATATCATAACAGCACATTTTCTTTTTCCAGATTGTTACAGTATATAAAAAATAAAATGTTAATCCACATAAAAATACCATTAACATCTTTGGTAGAAACATAAACACATTTTTTGGTCACTTCACCAGTGGTGTTGTTTTAACAGTGGCAGCGACTGAAAAGCAAAACAAAAGCAACAACATGGGTCAGTTAGTTAAAAAATAACCTGATTCATCCTGGTTCTACAAATCTTGAAAGCACCACAAAACAATTTCATCTACAGGGATTTTCATTTTACAGTAACAAAGCAGAGTCTTCTGTTCAAAGAAGCAACTCTCTTACTTAAACTATTAAGGCCAAAGTGACGTTGTAGTGGCGTAACAGTGAGAACTCAATGGCCGGGCTCCTCGGTTGTGTGCCAGTATCGAGTACACAACATCAATATGTAATAATGTCACAATAGAAATTAAATATCTCACATCATTATTAGTAGATATAAATACACATTTTAAGCTTTAAAACATTTAGCTTTAAGTCTTTCACTCCCAATCAATTTATCATACCATTTTGGGTTTTAAAGTTGGTTAGAACTAGTTCATTTTGTATAATGGCAGCATGAGGTAAATTCTTTTCATTTTTAAGACTTCATTATTGTAAAAAAAGAAAAAGAAAAAAAAGAAGACGACAATAAGGGACGTCAGTAAAATAAAGTTTGACTCTCATGAAGTCTGGTGTTTGGGCAGTTCATACTTATTTGTCTACAAAACAAGCTATGGACCGTTTTTCAACTTTCGTGACAGGATAATCATTTTTCTCTGATGGCGACAGGCTCTTAGAGCAGTTTGTGCAAACAATGTTGAGTAAGACATGAGGTCCTGTTGAAAACCACTTTTGTCATGGGATAATGGGCTGTGATCACAACTGGTAACAGAAAGGCCCAGAATGAGATTCCCAAAAAGCAGCATTATCAGCAGAAGTTGGTGAAAAAGGATATGTCAGTGAGTCCTCTCTCTCTGGATGGCTCTCTGCTGGTTAAAACACTATGTGGAGTCAATATTTTTTAATGTAGGAGTGAAGTCTGCTTTTGTCAGATGATCTCTAACTCATATCAGATTTTTTTTTTAAATCCCTCAAATGGAAGGCACCCACGTCTTGCTTATTCATGCTGCTGGTCAGTTTGTGGGCAGGGAACAGAAGTATCTGTGGACGGGAAAAGCTGCAGCTCCAGCCAGAGCTATGCCCAGACTGTCTCCTACACTGGAAGCGGCCATGGCAAACTCCCTGTATCTGTCTTCAGTCTGTGGACAAAAAGAACAAAGTCAGGATGAACACACATTTAATGTAGAATGACAAACACAGCTACAACACATATAGCAGGGTACTACATCAATGTATCTCACCACATTCCTTATTTTGTATCTATATCAACATTTATTGTTTATTTATGTACGTATATACACAGTATATACATTCACTTGCCACTTTATTAGTTAAACGTTTACAATCTATTGTTATCCAATACAAGAGCTGCTTTTAATGACACACGGATACCCAGAGTAACAAACCAACTGACAGAAAGTTGACCTGACCTCTTTACTGATGAAGAAGAAGGTGTTGACATAGGCAGCTCCACCCAGCAGACCCTCATAGAGGATTATAATAAACACCCACCAGACATTGGGCAGGAACTGATACTTCACTGCCAACAGGAGCAGCACTGCATTTACAAGCTGTGGAGGGCAGAGAGGAGGGGAGATGTGGAACAGCGAGCATGGACATCAGCACTTTGATTAAAGAAAACACCAACTGCTTTGAAAAACAGACAGGCCAGCTGTCACAATTTGAATCTTAACAGGAATGTGGACTCTTAAATGCAGCTCTTAGGAAAGCAATGTGAAATAACCAAGCTTTGTAGCTAATCTTTGTAATACAAATTTGGCTATTTCATGTGTATTTGTCTTGTTCTCTGTGGGTTTTCACTGTATCTGTTACTATTGTAGGTAAGGGGTCAATATTCTGTTTAAACTAGCCGACACTGCCAACCGCATGTCAGTCAGTACACAATACTGAACTCTCTGATAACTCTTCTGGCTTTTTTATTAATGACTTGGGCTGAACCTTTGGAGACGGATAGGCGTGTGAAACTTAATAAAAAAAATAAAATGGAAATCAACATGTAGTACTAACTTTAAAGTGACTTACAATAATTATAAACCCAAGAAATAATATTAATAGTTATTGTGATAACAATAATATAACCCCAGTGAAATTAAATGATTTTTTAAAATGAAAATGTAAACTGAAACTGACAGTGAACTACACAAACCTTCCTTTCGATATATACTGAATACCACAGGAATCATTAAGCACAGTGAATTAACCTAAGGTAAAAACAGTGACATCTGCTGAGGCTGAGTGATGATTTTGCAACACTTAAGTACAAATATCAGACTGAACATGAGCTAAACGTAGTAAATTAATCCTCTCAGCTGGCCTAAAGCACTGGACACTAGTCTAAGTAAAAAAACACAACCAATTGACTTTATTTATAAAATATCAATGCACGTGAGAAAATAAGAAAATGGGAGAAACTAACTTCAGTGTAGTGGCGTGTTAATTAGAATCTATCCACCACACAGTACATTTGGGTGTGAGTTAGGCAAAAAATGGTACTATAGAGACTAATCCACCTGATGAGCCTCAGCCGTCCCTTGTTGCCTGCTAGCGGTATTAATAAAGCCAGCCAACAGACTGAACGTGTTTGTTCAGTCATTATTTAGGATATGCGTTATGTGACAGCACTATGACAGTGGGAATAAGGTATTTCAACTACACTACAATAAGACTATTATAAGACTAATTATTATTACAACATTCTGAACCTCCCACCTGTTATAGACTCAAGCCTAGCTAATAACTTTATACTAAAATGTGCTCAGTGCTGTTTATTACAATTTTGACCTCTCTATGCTGCAAACTTACAATGTAAATACCAAGTAGAGACTGTACCTACTAGGATGTTATCATGTTAATGTTCGTACACACTTGTAGTAATTTCTTCTTTTGCACAGTTACTGTCTGTATTCTAATGTTTATGTATGTGTGTAATTACTGCACCTATCAAGCTACTATCTTTGACTTTAATATTTAACCTTGACCAGGGTTTTTCTCCAACCTTTTTTTAGGTGCCACTCGTGGAAATGGATGGGCTATCAAACTAAAAAATGTTGGCAGTCAAGATTTTATCAATATGTTTAATATGAACTGTCTGATTCATTTTAGGAAATGAAGCCATAGCATTTTCTGCTGATTTGTCTCTAACACTTTATTTCTCACCTGTAGCAAACAGAGAACCCACACTTTCCTGATTTTCACACAGCACAGCGAGGATCGAGACACCAACACACCAAACTGGTACAGCGTCTGGTACCTGAGCACACAATTAATAACCAAATTCAACTCTTATTCATGAGGCAATTTATTCCTTAAGAATAATATTATAGTGAGGCTGACTCACCAGCGATACTGCTCTGCATGGGACAGGTAAGAGTTGGGGAAATACAAGAGTTCCATCTTGAAAGGAAAAAGAAAACATCTACATTATTCTGGGCTCAATACAATCACAAAACTTGCTGTATTTTTAAATGTCTGAACATTACATCTCATACATTCATACAGACTATACCAGAAGGAAGCTGGGGTTGGTTAAACAGCATGCAGTAAGAAGAATGTGAAAGCAGAGGTCACTAGAGAACTTACCAAGCCCTGGTTGATAAAGTACTCAGCAAAGTAGACCAGTCCTAGGGGTAACACAAACCTCAGCAAGCCCTGCTCACAGGAACAAAGAGGAATAATAGTGTAACCACATAAAAACTCAAACAGCCAAGTCTGAAGTGAAGTGAAGCGTACACTTACTTTGATGACACACCTTTTCTCTCTGAAGGTGAGAGGTCCGGTGGTCCTGCCCTCTGCTACTATCAGGGGGAAGAGAACATGACCTGTGTTCAATAACAGCAGCACTTTAAAATGACACTTCACATTGTCACAGTGTGGGCAGTGGGAGGAAATCAACAGCCTCTTCTAATCTGTGTCTGTGTATCAAATGGCAAATGGGGGGCTTCACTGAGCAGCATGGTCCCATCAATTCAGACCCTGCATGTTCACTATATCAATTAATTGTTAACAATATGTAGACGAAGAGAAGTGAACCACCAGCAGTCAATCTAGCGAGAGGTGGACGTGGGGGGCAGGACCTGGCTGGCCTAGCTTAGCATAAAGATTCGAGGCAATGGGAAACCTGACTCTAAAGTTAAAAAGAATTAATTTTATATTATATTATTTTTAATTTTATATGCTATTTTATTTAAAACATAGTGTGCACGCTTCGGCTTTAAGATATTAAAGAGTGAATATTGGACTTTCATCAGGTGTCTATAAACATGTCTCATAAGGAATGCTAATGTTGCTGAGTGTCTTTTGGACTGAGTAAATAGGCAGCGATTTGCATATAAGTTTTATTAAATATAAAATATAAACTAATTATAAAAATATAATGCACTGCCCGCTTCCTAATTCTGTATCCGGACAATCATACAAAACCTGGATATCAGTTTTCACTGCTACACTGAGCGGATAACATCCAACATTTATCTGTTTCCTTACACAACTCCTCCCACATCCAGATTTCTTTATCGTTTCCAATGCAGATGTACGTATCTGAATGACACACAACGTCCTACAACCAAACCAAGATAAAACAACTGGGGCCACTGAGCTTATCTGATCTCAATAGTCGCCTCAAGAGTGCCTGGTATCTAATGTAGTGAGTCATTTAAAGTTTGAAGTGCAAACACAGATTAAAACAAAAATGTCTTTTCATCACTTTAGAAGCAAAATTAGCATCAAACATTCAGGTTCCTCCTCCACATAACTGACACGTGCTTTCATTATCAGTTGATTAGATTACGGCAATGCACTGCACTTAGGCTTTCCAAATGAAGGTATTGCATAATTGCAGCTAATATAAAACGCTGCAGTTAGATTAGCAGATTAACATTAGATTATTATTGTACATTTCAATTATATAATGTTACTGTGCATTTCTAAAAGTTCTGCTTTCACTGGATTTGGTCACTCCATTTTAATGTCAAAGCTTAATGTTATTAATTCTTTCATTGTATTATGTTTTTATCATTTGTAGTGTTGCACTGAGTTTGTGACCTGTACCTGGGGCTGATTCCTCCTGCTCCTCTTCTTCGGACTCATCCATCAGCTGCTGTCTCTCCTCTGAGCTCACGGCTGCATATTGTGTCTCCCTGCTTTTCCACTGAGGTAATGAAGGTGGAGGAACCAGCAGGAAGAAATAGCTGATGGTGTTGGGATAAGCAAAAAAAAAGAGCCAGCCAGGGGAAATGATTTCATTAGTGCTGCGAGTAAAACAAGAGAAAGAACCAACAGAGAAAAAAAAAGCTAACACTCGTAAAGGGCGATCAGGTTTAGTTGACTGTGGAATCCAAAACTATATGTTGTCAGAGTTTATAAAGAGTAGCTACTTTCTTTGGATTTACTCTTTCAAACCTTCTGTTGATCAACTTTATAAAAGACTAATTACATCTACTGTGATTCAAAGTTGTAAAAACAAACCATGACAATCAATTTTTGGCAGGTATAAACATTTAATGTGACAGTTTTTTGGAAGGTGAGACTAAAGGGACATTTTGCACAGATACAAATACAGACTAACAGAATGACCACGCTTACCTAATCAACAAAGCAAAAGGGACCACCAGCATGATGAGAAGTGTGTTCTTTGGCGCCAGGCCGAGTTGGGTTAGGCCTGAGTAGAGTAAAGCTCCAGCTACACCAGCACCACCAGTACCTGAGGCCCAACCTCCCAGCACATCCCTGAGGCCGGTGGGAAACCACAGTTTACAATCCAAACTAAATATCTCTTTAAGACATTGCATGGTAAATTTAAAGACAGACACTTTCCAAAAAGACAACATGAGACATACATGATGTTAGACCATCGGCAATTTACTATCATACTCATCACATTTTTGCTGCCAATTTTCCACTTGTGTAAATTCATGAAAGGGTGCTAGTAAAATGACAAAAATGTCCCGTTCAAGGGACTTGAAGCTTGTTGGGGACGGGTTCAGGTGGAGTCCCAGTGTTTATTCATGACATTGTAGTTGCAAAGAGGGAGCTTCTTCCTTGAAGTTCCATTTATGGAAGCTCTAACATCAGGGACTTAAAAACGCTGTATTCGCACACATACAATTCTGGAACCACGGAGGTCAGATTGTCCTCCAAGTTTACGAAACTTCTAAAAAACAGCCTCTATTCACGCCATGACAAGAAAGAAATGGCGTGGAAAGTTAGGAATACTAAGAATTTAAACATAAACTTTCTATCTCATAATTGTGAGTTAATATCACTTGTACTTATAGATAATTTTAATAAATAATTTGAATCTATTTTCTTTCCTTCCAGCTTCTATCCAACTGCATCAGAAGACAATATCAAAACAGGATGGCAGGAAGAAAAGAAAAACATTAGAAATGGTTATAATTATTTGTAGTAAAAAATATAAAAATACTGGGTGTCCATACGAGTCATTATATTTCAACCTGGAGTTTGCAGCAGCAAGACAGGGCTGTAACATAATCCCTGCATGAGTCCACTGAAGTGCCTGTTTTTGCCACTGATAGGCTCAGAATGTAATTCTAAGTTGACAAAAATAGGTAAATATATATTATTTTGGCTTGCAGAACAGATAGCTGCTGGTCTACCGCTGCCTTGGTTGGTTAGTTTGTTTCTGTTTTTGTGGGATTATGGTGTTTTAAAAACACAAACATCACACAACTGATCAAGACAGTGGTAGACCAGAGAGATAAAAATAAGATAAATAGATAAATAAAAATTTATTAATGGAGTCTGGAGGCTTTGACATGAACAATAGAGCGACTGTTTAAAATCTTACTCTTTAACAAAAGGTCTATCTCTGTAGGGATGCAGGGATACTTTCCATAATGTTTGAGACACTTATAATAACAATCCGAGCCTGTCAGTGGCAACAATTTCAATTCAATTCAAAAACATGGTGGGAAAAGGGTCTGAAAAACAAACAAATAACTTGAAAAATACTTTGACCCTCTAACATGTTTTCAGTTTTGAGCCCCTTTCTACAAACAAACTGTAATTTACACCATAGCTCCAAGATAGCTCCAAGTTAGGTGTGTCTGCTTAACTTCAATTTAGATACTGTCATCTCATTTCAACGTACATGGCTTACAGGAAGTTATGTGAGGTGGGAGAAAATGGAACAAATAAGTGATTACCTGCTGAAGAAGACAGAGAGAGAGAGGAAGGACAGTTCTCCCAGTCCAGCACTGAAACTGGTTAAGATCACTCCTAGAAACACAGGGGTAGAGAGGTTCATCTGAGCGAGTCAAGTGGCTCTGAATTAAAGAAAAGTTCTAATCACAGGTGGGGGTTATTCTTTTGTTTGACAAGGGAGAAGAATCACATTTTAATTCAACTTTCAAGTGTTTGAAACTGTGTGATTTATTTATTTTTCCAGGGGTAAAGCACATTGATCTACATCCCTGTAAATGTGCCAAAAGGTTCACTCCACCATTTCCATATAAATCTCATCAGTACACTTTAATAAGTCTTTCTCAATATTTTTCAAGACATTTAGCCTGACTCCAGGTGTACTGTACCTGCCAGCATTACAATTATTGCCAATCATGAACTGTAATTTCATTGACCTTTGTCAGTAACTAAGGAAATACTAACAGCTGCATTACATTTAGGTGTGCCAGCTCCTGGGCTCTAGTTTTGCATATGCTGCTGACTCACTTTTATGGCGGACAGGGACAAAGATGTTATTAGTTCCACCTGTGCCTTTTCCACAACAACAACTCATAGTAACAAATATGATGTCTATGGTAGGTGGATGGCTGCATTTGTTTACTCAGTACATATACAGATGAACGTTACTCTGCAAGACCCTTGTTTCCCTTCTACCTGTATAATCAACAGTTTACTCTATCGTCAGCAGTAAATTGAGATGTCGAACGCTCGTCATTTAGCCTCATCACTGAAATGGTTACATGTCATTTTTGTATACACAGTGAACAGAGTGGGAGCAACAGGGTTGTAAATAGGGGCCCATAGCTCTCTCATTCTTGCCCCAAGGCCTCCTAGGAGGTTATTCTGGTTTTGGTCATTCTGGGTTTGTTGTCTCCCAACTGAGCCTGTGAACAGAGGGTGATGTAAGGGCAGAGATGTCCATCATATCATGCAGGACATGTAGAAAATAGTGACAATACAAACTGTCTTTCCTGGACTCTGACCTCTCTGTGTTGACAGGGGGAAGAGGACCTTGGTTTCAAACTTTTGCAGCCTAATAAAAAAGTTCTGTAACTGACTTTTAAAAGAAGTTCCATCATTTACTTACATTTACATGTATGTAAAAACAGAAGCTTGAACACAGCATGGTGATGAGAATTTGTCTCGGCTCATAAGATAAGACTAATTATCTTATTTCTGTGGAATAGCCGCAGCTGATTTCATTGAGATATGATGACAGGAAATTAAACTGAGGCAAAAGATGCTAAACTGTATCTAATCAATCATCAGTGTGACCACCAGTCATGATAAAAGCTATGAAAAAAAAAGTTAGCTTTACCTAGAATGCTCATCCACATAGCTGAGGAGAATGACACAAGAAGGAAACTTGTTGCTGCCATGATGGAACAAAGCAACACTCGGAAACTAGAACAACAGGAATTAGGAGGGGAATTTACAACACAGTACAATAATCATGTAGTACAAAAGCATTAAAAGGGCCGTGCTTTAATTTGGAAAATATTCATTTTGCTATTTTAACAAGTCCCTGTGCAATTACTTACAGACTGCACAGTAAACAACAACATAAAGTGACAGTCAACCAGTGTGTGTGTGTGTGTGTGTGTGTGTGTATACTGTAAATACAAATAAAATAAAAGCTGGTATTCACAAAAATGGCCAATTCCAAATAGTAGCCAGCGTGAGCATGACTGTAGCTTGACTGCAATACATAAACAGCAGTGTGGAATCAACTGGAAAAAAATGAGTGAATGAAATGTACATTATGCTGAATGTATTAATACAGCAGGTAAACATGGAAGAAGTTTGCATTAACCAGGTAATATAAGCCTGTTCCAGATAAAGGCCTGGCCTTGGGCACTATTTGAACGTGACAAAGATTATAAAAAATTGTAACAAAAAGTAATGTGAGGCAGGAAAGTACCAAAATGTTTCTGAATAACACTGAATAATGCGATGACTGTTGGATATTCAAAATCTGGATTGGCTTTAACCTGTATGTATAACTCTGTATTAGCTAAGTACAGTTACACTGAAAGTGAGTCGCTTTATTATTAATTGGGTGAACCAAAACCTTAATTATTGAAATCAGCTGCCATTTAATTAATTTTTTGTAAATAATCAGGCTGAGATAAACCTAACCTCTGTCTTACCCATAAGGCACTTTGTGGATCACAAAGGGAGCACACAGCTTGATGAGTAGTGTTGGAAGGATGTCAGCTAACAGCACAGCCTGAGGAGAAAGAGAGTGCGATGTCATGTTTTAAATCATTAGTGCTTATTTTTCAAATACGATGTGCCTAATCAGAAATGCTGAAGGAAAAGTTTTACATTTCTGGGGAGTTTTTTAATAGTTGCCTAAGGCAATGGTTCCCATTGTGGGTGCCGTGTTAGAAGTTGCTTATTTTTGTGGATTCGAGCTTCCCTTTGCCATTGAGCCACAGTACACGGTGGGATTCTGCAGTACTGAGAGCTAAAGTTTCAATCCTGGCACTTTGATTTGTAGTTTTATTGTCACAGGTTTAGTTCATTTGGTGTTGTGTAGTTAATCTCCATTTACCGCAGTAGAGACAGGATTGCAGTCATAGCGGCTACTGTTGCTACTGTTCCCACCTTGGAAATCCACGGACAATTTGGCAGAAGTCTAGGGAAAAAAAAAACAAGAAATGCATGAAAACTAAATAATTATAGATTTATATCTCTACAGGCCCATACCCATAACAAGGGTCACTGCTAGTACAAACTATTTAAATATAAATTTGGGTTCTTACAGATGCTGTGGTGTTTCCTGACTCTTGTTTTTCGAGAATGTCATGGGCGGCGCTCAGCATTACCACATAAGCAAAGTTATTGCACAAACCAAGGAGCCTGAGGAGGTAAGCAGAAGAGGTGATAACACACGATAAGCAGATTCAAATGGATCAAGAGCTGAGAGGTTTCACTTTGAGAAAACACAAAAAGGACTGCAGATCTAAATCGCAATCTTTAGAAAGCTTTAATTTTCAAATTAAGCTTACATGCTGTGCTCACTTCAGTTTTGTCAAAGGGCTTTTTTCCAGCCAAGCACCCCGTTCCCATGAAAAAAAAAATTCTTTTGAACAGTACCTATAAACTTTTTTCATTACCTAAAGAAATATATGCATTCATTTTTCTGCATCCCAAACTTCTTAATGCATCAGTGTTGAATGTTTTTACAAGAAAATTTCCACAATAAAAAAATTAATACAAATTTAATTTAGATGTGAAAATATATGACAAGACTATAGATAAACAGGGACTAGCATTCAAAGTCAACTTTTGATCATTGACTCTTTTTAGGCGCCTGTGGCTCAGGAGGTAGAGCGGGTTGGCCGTTAATCGGAAGGTCGGCGGTTCAATCCCCGGCTCCCCCAGGCTGCGT
>JAPMOB010210958.1:0-10348 GCA_029875015.1 Lepomis gibbosus | reverse complement strand
GGGGGGCACGCGGGCGAGGGCGAGAGCGTCCGGGTCCGGGGCTCGGGCTCGATTCCCGTTTCGGTCACCTTTTCCCTCGCACTGCAGGGGGCGGTTTTACAACTCCAATACTAAAAAGGCCATACCAGCCTACAGGAGAGAGGAGCCTAAGGGATAGAGGAGGGGTCACGGATGAGTGGAACTACATTAGATGTGAAGAGAGCTAAGGAAACCTGTTGTTGTTTTATTCAACCTCTGTTTTCTGGGGTTTCGGTTTATATCTATCTCTGTATTACTGACTTGTTTTTGGGGTTTCGGTTTATGTCTATCTCTGTATTACTGACTAAATACTCTGTAACTGATTAATAATGAACTAAGTATAATAAAATGGACTAAAACCGTATTAAATGAACCGTATTAAATGACTGGGCAAGTTATATCGCTTTATATTCCGGGGTTGTTAAAGGGCCCCTTCCCCTTTATTAATGCATATGCAAACACATTACAGCGTATCATCATCATCATCTCTGTGATCCTTTACATTGTCAGCCATTTCCTTCTCATACAACACATGCCCCACATCTCTGTAATAAGCATTGGCACATTGCAACAAAGCGCGCATGCCCTCTCATATCTTAGCACAAGCATCATCAAACTCTTTCTTAGTGTGTTCATCAGCGCCCTTATTAATGAGGCAGATTGTCTTCCGCGCCACTTCGTCGTTGCTGTTGTGTCTCACACTCACAGTGAAGGTTTGCATGTCATCGAAGCTAGCGTTGCCGTAGCTGTTAGCAACAGCAGTCACTTTGAAGAGGGCCATCTGAAACACACACGCTAATTAGTATAGAGTCTGTTGTGTAAGGTTGCGTGTAGTTGCATGCGGGTCGTACCTTGTCAGTAGTCAGGAAGAAAATGTGGAAACAAGTAACTACAGGGTTTATATAGTGTGACCGGTGCTATTACTAGAATGAGGAAGTACAAAGGTTAATATGAAGTAGGGGACATAGTCCGTGTAAGGCCTGCCAGCGCCCGGGTCCCGGACCCCCGGGTCTATTCCCGTTTCAGACACCAGAAGAGCGAGAACAACATATAGGGTTACAGTTATGATCTTTATTACATGTACTTCAGCACGCATATGGACAACCATATTACACTACAAAATCATTCACCTCCGGCCCACCAGCCGTGTGTCCAGTGGTTCCCGTGTGAGATACAACAGGCTTGTTGGTACAAACACATGATCTCGTTCATCGCAGCATCGCGTCCTCGAAGAACATTGAATCGCAACATGGGTCCGGAAATGCGACGCTGGAACCGCTTAGCGTATTCGTACCCGACCATCACCATACAATTTTCCTCACGGATACCTGCCTTCTCTATCACCCTCTTGTCCAAAGAGTACAAGTCTCTCTCGTTCCCCTCGACCATGTGCATAACTTCCGGGTTCTGTACGTGCATAAACGTGAGCATGCCTTCAGGGGAGATCCACTCCCTGGGTGGGTTGTAAAAGCGGATGTCCATGTCCACATACATCAGCGCATTACCAGTCAGAACGGAGGCTCGCTCAGCGCTGCACTTGGCTCTCACCACGTCTCTGAACCTAGGGGCCTCGTACATGGCGAGCTGCCTGAGATAGTCCATATAGTAGACTCTGTTATATTCCTCCATCACCCAGTTATACTCATCCGGTGGATACAGGTCGGGTAGATCTTCCAGACACACGGGAATTAGATTTTCCCCTCGGACCTGACCGAGCATCTCTTCCTCNTTGGTCATGTTCCACCGAGAATAAAATAGAACATGTACATAGTCTCGCATCGTCCGTGCTTGATGCGTTATATTGGCCACATAGTTGTGTATCTCTCCGGGTCTACCCGCTGGCATGGGGCGATCGAACACGCTCACCCAGGTGTACATTATTATATCGGGCGTTAGGGCGATGTAGCTTTCGGGGATCGTATACTGAAACGTGTCCAGCATGTACCGTGTCACGGCCTCCTTGCCTCCGATAATGTGCGAGGATGACATGCGCGCAGCCAACGCGGTTGACTTCCTTGCAAATGACCCCATGGCTTACAAGACAGGGAATGTCTGTACTGCTTATAATGTGGCTGTGTCCAACGATAGTCCTTATTTTGTGTATCAGCCGAGAAAGGCGGAGTACCGTTGGCTTCATAAATACAACAAATCTTAAACGTAACAAGTGCCGTATACACGAGATACGTACACGGAGGCAGAGACAATGACTTAACAACATTTGCGCATTCTGAGAGCGGTCCACGTCGTGCTGTATAGAGCTTTTTTTTCGGGGTTGCATGTGAATGAAAGGGGAATTGTAGTGTCAGTAAAGCAACGTACAGCCGTGTACCACTGTGGTGACTGTTTTATTTCAGTATGTTCACAGAAGCATATGATCGCATAGAACAAAATACAGCATAGCGCGGAACAATGTCACACCAACGTATGACAGGATGTCATTCATTGAACCTACACCGGTACTGAGTGAACACGCTTGAGTGGGACTGTGAATGAGCGTTGGGGAAAGTACATTGTATTGGGAAAGAATCGTATTCTCATACCAGGACCGGTAACCGTAGACATTGTTTTCATATACAGCACACACGTTCATAATACGATAACTTGTAATTGGTCCACCCCGACGCTTCACGAGTCCAGATCCCGAGCGTCTATCCAAGTCTTATCACACCTGTGTGTCATGTAAGGTATCAGCTGCAAGTATATTAGAGTGTGGTTCTCTCTCCTGAACGCCGTGTCGATCTCGTGTAGGTCCACGATCAAATCGTCGTCACGTACCACCTCACGGAACATGGGTATGGAAGAGTACGCCACCAGCAGCATAGAGTTCTCTCCATGAGCAACGCAAGGCAAGAACTTTTCGCCCAGCTCCCCGGTGATCGCATCAGCCACTTCGTACGCTTTTCCGCTCATTACGTACTCGGCGACGGATTTCCAACCCCTCCGAAACACGCCGGCGTGGTTCATTATCGTCCTCACGAGTTCGGGATTGAGATTCCTTTTAAGATAGCGCTTGAGGGTGAAGACTACGCTGGGCGCGGGGTACGAGCACATACCGTTCTTAGCGTACACCACGGGCAACCTGTCGGCGGTGAAAACTATGTCCATGTCCGCGTACATAATCGCGTTCCCGCCATTCCCGTCCAGGAACGACACATATTGTTCCTTGCGTTCTCGCAGGGCCTTGCGTCTCAGCTCCTTCAGCACAGCGGGAGCGTGTTTGATCACGGCCAGACGCAGGTAGTCCATCAATATCAAATCGGCCGTGTAGTTCAACGCGTAGGAGCTCCGCGGTATGGAGTGAGGCATGTCCTCGAGGCACAGCAGCACTATGTTCCTCTCGCCGCTGAAGTTCGCCAAGAGAGCCGTCTCCTCCTCCTCCGGGAGTTCCAGCCTAGAGTATACGATTGCGCTGGGTATACGTTGAGCTCTCAGCATGGCAGCTTGTCTCTTGATCTTGGACACGTAGTCTAGGAGCTTTCCGTTGAATAGCCTCGTGCCGTCCGGAATGCCGACTTTCCGGACTGCGACCCAAGTGTAGAACACGAGATTAACCGAGAGCCGTTGGTAACTCGAGTCTAACCGAAACCCGTCGAAATGGTCGCACAGAAACTTCTCGATCCGGCTCAGGTACCTAGGGTCGGGTAAGGTGTTTGTCATGGCGCTATGACAGAATGAATGTATGCCACGAATCCTGTTATGCGTTTCAGACAAACCCCGTTCGCTGAGATCGGCCTTTTCGGTCGTGTACAGACACGTAAATGATGGTAACAAGCGGGACGGGGACACGAAAGAAGGCGATTCCCTTACTACTCGGTGAGGTTTACGAATGTATCGTGTTCCAGACCGTGCTGTCCTCGGGTTTATATTTTATAGCGCGTATGAACCACTTCGGGACACCACTGGGCTCCTCAGTTAATATTTGTATGTGATACATTCTTTACGGTCACAAAACGCAACTGACGTAGGTCAGGGGTCGGTCGGTGTAACAGATATTTATTCCCGTGTCGAACAGCCTATCCTCAAAACGCTATTATACTATCCTGTTGATCATTTAAGGGTGTGTGAAAGGACCGCTGCGTTTGTACCGTTACTCTGGTGTCGCGAGACGTACCATGGATAATACAAGACACACGCGTCCCGGTGACATGCAGCGAATCCAATCAGTCTCGGCTGAAGACATCGCACCCGCTCCAGCTTCGCGTTCAACTGAATACGAAGAGTCAACCGAACCAAGCGAGACGAGTGGGAACAGACACGTAAAGGATGTAATACCTAACGCTGCACTTGACACCTATCCCGATTATTGGCAGCGTTACAAGAGAGACTTACCCAAGGCGACCGTGAAACCAAATAACTCGCGGGCGTGTGGCTGTTGTGCTTCTACATCACATCGAGAGGCTCCCCGAGAATCTACGCTCGGAGTGTGGCTCGAGAGACCTATGAATCGAGAAAGGAGACGCATCTCACGTAGCAGGAGAAGGCTACATCGCTTCTCGCCTCGCCGAGCTGGAACCAGCGTTATCTTACTTGATGACTCTGACTAAAGAATACTTTGTTTTTGGGTGTTGAATGCTGACAACGGAAATAAAGCGACGAGTGCCAATGTGAGATTCTGGTGCAGTTTATTTCACTTTATTGTAAGGTCACATATTCACTCTACAGGATTATTCCTCTAACACATTTAATGTTATCGCACATTATACAGCGTGAATCGATATGTTATTAGGGTAACACATAAGTATTGTACAGTGTCATATGCTTACATAGAGACATTAGACATCATTCAGCTTGGTGTTTATTGGTATAACGTTAGGGCAACGAACCCCCTTACATATCGGTATGCATAAGTCAATGTACAGTTGTATTGTAATGACAACAAGGGACATACATGTATCATTAAAAACAAGTTATAGACATAGTCTGGACCTAATACAACTCTCCTCTCTGTACAAAGGTAGAACGTGTGCCTCGTTAGGATCCATCAACATCCGATCGGTACTAGTCAGTACAGTGAGACCCAACGAATACACTTTTGCTCCGGTGGATCTGTTGTAACCGGTACAGTCCAATGGACACGCCGCGTAGTACGGTCTTTCGATCACAGGTATGCTGGTGTCATTCATGTACCGTCCAGAAGCGCATCCTTTCAGTATGCGAGATCCGCACTGGTAAAGTGTGCATGATGTAGCGGGTAGCAACGAACGGACTTTCGTAGTTGCCCAGTCGAAAACCACAGAAAACACAGAGACGACAGGTTTGTCTTTCCCGTAATAGCGGACCAGCGTAATGTTCATGCATTCGCCGTCGTATTTGTAGACCGGGTTCTGGTTCATTAAAGTAACCCTGTACGTGACATCCTCTGTGTCGAAGATTCTACATACGTTATGGTAGCAGTAAGATCGGTCGATCGCGTCCAGGTCCGTTAGTTGAGTCTCCGATTCTGCGGATCTTCGATCTCTAGCTTTCGCGTTGTAGAAGTCTACACCGCTGGTTGGGTCAAACTCGTCAGACGTTGGAACTGCATATGCCACACATGATGTCACGGCACATATGATATACAAAGCAGTTAGTGGATCCATGCTGAATACGGGCTAACTCAGTGCTTCGCTTCGAATGTCCTCAGATGAGTGCGTGAGTATGTGGAGTGGCGCCCTTTTATCGAGAAACGGCGTGATCGTGTCAGGGATTTCTGAGCTCCGTACGATAGTCCGTATTCTGCGATTTCGTTCGTGTCAGGGGGTCGTAAGTATCAGAGTGTATCAGTTCCGCCAAATGTCCTTTATGTATGGGAGTTCAGTTAGTCTGATAAATTTCGGTTTACATAATCATAACATAGACGTGGAATCGATATGTCCTTCGTCCATGTGACAGTTCTCGCTCGAGTCGTATTGGTAGTCGAAATACAACCGATGCGCGTCTTCGAGGTACGCCAACACATCCTGAACACTAGGAACGTGAACCCCGGGTTGGATATTGAAACCGATGCCGCTAAAGGTCACCGTGAATTTCTGACCCACCGCAGGTACTAGGTGAAACAGATATCCCGGACAGTCCGTATCCGTATAATGTATCGCAGCGCAAGGAACTCGTTCTTGGTTCTGCTGCATTAGAAACACAGGCATGATCAAGTCCTGTACCTGCTCATGTATACTTTGAGAATCTTCAGAGCCATCCTTCACTCCCAACCAGGCGTTGCCTAGTATCGTGGCCATTTGCGCCATTTCGTTGGCCACGCGCGAAACCGAAAATGAGTTATGCGGCGCTAGGGGTGCCTGGCTGGGTTTGCTTAGCATCCGCACTCGTCTGTCGGTTTTATTTAGGCATCTCATCATCTCGATCGGGTCTGAGTACAGGCGGTCTGAAAATGGACACAGGTATCGGTTTCGCGTTAGCAGCACATGGAACGTCTGCACGCAATTGTCGCTCACGGTGTGTATCGCGCACACCGCACCTTTCACGGGCCCGGTGTATTCAGATACAACCAATATAGACGGGGCATCGCACGAGCCCTGCTTTTGAGAGTGGTGCAACATGTACGATTCGATGTACTCTGCACGTGTATTGCCCCACCACCTAGATCCGAGCCACTGGATGAACGCTGCCCATGAATTCGACAATACGCACCAATCACCCTCCGCGGGATCAACGTTGTCAAGCTCCTTTACGGATACCAGGTACCCGTATCGGATCTCCCGCTTCAACGCGAGCAACAGCTCATTCACGGTCTCGTACTCGTATTGTACGAAATCCGTGCATCTGTATACGTCCCCCGATGCGATCAGGGAACAGCGAACCAGCCCCGTAGAGAGCTTGATCGCGACACTACACAGTCCGTGAGGTAGCGAGCCCCTGTACGCAGAGATCACAATCGCTCCAGTGGCCACAGACGGACGTTGTAAGTGACTTTCAATCATGGATTCCGAGACATGGCCCCACCAGCGATCGCCCAACGCGGCCACGCAACATTGTACCATAGCTTGTACGTCGAGCGCATTAGTCGTAGGGTGAAAGACCGATCGCGTAGGGTCACCGTGACCGTACGGGAGCACACTCTCGTCAAGTCCGCAGCGCCCGTAACACAACGATGAGGAACCTCGTTTCACGCATACTACCAGATCGTAGTGCCCCCGGGTGTTCTCCAAGTAGATTCCTTGTTTCAAGGGCTGTACGCCGCTGCACAGGTACCTGAGCCAACGGTTGTTGTAATATGTATATATGGGCACCCCGAGGAAATCCGCCATAGCCTGAATCTCCACTTCGGTAGCCCAAACTCCGAGGCTTTTCATGTTAGACGAGCTCACGTAGGCTCGCACCGACTCGTATCCCGGTCGAAGCAAAGACTTATACAGCTGAGGGTACGTTTCGAGCTGTGTCACTGCAGCGTATCTGACAGCGGCGTGATGTTCGCACGTTCCGGTCAGGATTTGACTAACTGCTCTAAAGAAACAGTTGCCGTCACCCAGCGTCTTGACAGTCTCGCACGGTCTTCCCAGTACACCGAGGTCGTGATCGCCCTGGCTCAATCGCATTTTCGTCGACAGGTACCCAGCTACATCGCTGGTAACCGGGTTGTACATGAACCGAATACCGGTCAGAGATTCTGACTCGAGATCACTTTCCTGGTAATCGGTGTCATACAGAACAGTACTCTGTGAATCGAAGTCTCTCTCCGCGCAATCCATGGCGACGGTATCAGATGATACACAATGACTGTATGCTCGCTCACGCTAGTACATTAATATAGGTAGACCGGGTAATATGCGAGGTAGTCAAATGAGGTTCTAGACCTGGTGTTCATAGTCCATTGCGTATTCGGACGTACTGTAAGAGAACCTGTCATGGAGTGTGGTGAGAAATTTAGAGCCCGGTTGCAAACATCACGTGTTTATTCACGCATGTACAAAGCATAGTATATGTACGTACAAGCACAATATAGGATACATAAAGGCATACACTGATAAGATGATACGATGAAGCCTTTTTATTAAGCATACAGATGATAGCCAGAGATGGAAACGAACTGAACAGTGTAATTTTGTGCGTGCCCCTCATAACATAATGTGTTCCAGCATAGTCAAAGTACATAGTCATGGTTACATAGGGTATACGGACATTGGTTACATACATAGGTTCATCGGGTTATACATATTCGGTACGCATCACGTAGACAGACATCCGAATTAAAAGATCAGCGGCAGTGTACAAGTCATGCAAACTGTCGGGAATGGCAAATGTTCCTTGCTACGAGTTTGATATCTGAGGCTCTTAGGCACTCCATCGGGTAAGGCGTGACAGGAGCTTTTAGGGTACATGCGAGGTATACATTTGCTGTTGCTTCTCAGCGGTAACTCGATCCAATCGTCCTTTGAACCAGTCTTGTAGGCGTAATAGTGGGCACTGATCGAGCCATTAGTGCCCAAAATGGTTCCGTGCATGTTGAAATCTACACGGGAAGTGTGCCAATAGTCAATCGAGAATCCTGTCACGGTGCCCAGGATGGCAAGCTTTCCCCGGTTCGTGTCGTGGCCTCGGAGAGGGCGAAGTGAGTTAGAATTTGACCACATTCGACATTTTCGTTTACTCTAACGCGAGCAATGTACAATTATATGTATCGCTGACTGTCCCAGTGCATAGGATGGACTCTGCCGGGTAGGATAGGACAATGTTGAATCACATAATGCTAGAGCGTAGCCCTCACAGTAACCTCGTCGCAGAGCCACGTATCGTCCATGCTCACAATCGCGCTGTGTTTCTCCGGCGGGTTACTCGTTCGGCAGCTGTCGACATCCGAAACATTTCGGATATGTTATATGGGATAGTACGATAAGACCACACTTTCAGTAAAACAGTACAGGTTTATTAGAAGCACGGGACAATGTACACAACATTACACACTAATAAGCTAAAAGGAGACACGTTACAATGAACACTTCCGTATCATCACACAGCACAAGTGTGAGATACAAGTACATATTCCATCAGACATCTCTCTCAATGTCCATCGTGAGCGTCCGTCCGTGCAACCCGTGCCACGTGTCCATTGTACAGGGAGATTACCGAGGTGCACACCATCGCGTACCACGTTTGGCGCGGGTCCGCTTAGAGTCCGATCCGAGAATTCTGCGCACAGTCCAGACGAGAACCGTAATCATAACAACGACGACAAACATGTTCGTCGCGGTGTCCACTCCCGGATCCTCCAACACTCTCGGATCCTCCAACACTCCCGGATCCCCCAGTACCACCCGTACCGTACATTGACACTTTAATCTGTGATCTTCAAGCTCTTCGCAGATGTCGCAGGCAGATGGATCGATGTTGTTAAAATCCACGTTATCCGGTTGTACTATGACATCAGCGGTGAAAAGTCCGAGATCAGCCTCGGTTACGTTGTTTAGGCGCATAGAAACGTGTCCCTTTGCAAATCCCGATGCTCGTATAAATCTACGGGACCAGTCGAGGTCCGAGCAGGACTTCGGCACGGCGCCGAAAGCAACCTGATAATAACCAACACCATCCTCGTACAAGTAGAATTTAGGACCGGACCATAGCGTATATTGAACTCTGCCGGGCGGGACAGGACAGGGTAGAAACACATTACCCCCGAGCGTAGCCGTGACAGTAACCTCGACGCAGAGCACGCAGGTCCAGGAGGCTCTCAGCGCGATGAGAGTCAGAAGCGTAGCTCGAGCCCCCATGTTTGTCTTCTCGGTGTCCTCGAAACCGAATGAGTGTCCAGAGCGGTTTACGCGGGTACCTTTATACGGCTTCTAGGCGCGCGCTTCTAGATGCGCGTGCACCCGGATACCGTAGTCGAACGTATACAGTAAAAGTTCACACAATGCAGGAACCCTCGATACCGACTACGCGTACTAGGAGACACATAAACTCTGCGCGCAGAGCTCCTTATGAGTGGAGTGAACATGGGAGTACAGGAGAAATGTACTTGTAGTAACACAGGCCAGGTGTATTGGAATGATATGCTGTTTAATGTACACAGAAACCCATCGGAGCGCTTTACAACATATACCAATATGTAAGGTACACAGGGCGACCGTTCTTGATACAATGATTCAAAAACAATATCATCACGCAGTATATGACATCGATACATATCTACAACACAAGGTGTAGTCCATCAGACATCTCGGTTGCCACTCGTTCAATGAGGGGAGAGATTTCCGAGGCGCAGACCGGTTCATATCACATCGGATACGGGTCCGCTCGAAGCCCCGGTCCGAGTCCTGCGCGCGCGCCAGACGAGACCCGCGGCGGACACAGCCAGACCGATAGCTGTTGATGTCAGGATTATCGCGAGCCATACATCGCC
>JAPMOB010210952.1:0-21044 GCA_029875015.1 Lepomis gibbosus | reverse complement strand
TGTTTTATTATTTTTTAATTACTGCTTATTAAGTGTTAATTACTGCTTATTACAAGCACCTTAAAATAAAGTGTTACCGTGCGATTTTAAACCATTTTTCACCGTTTACTGGGTGCATAGTTTAACAAAATCGCCCTACAGAATTCATCCGATCAAATTCAAACTTCTGCTGTGCCTTCAAAAGGCAATTGGCGTGTCCGTGGCGTGACGTCCAAAATCAATGATTCGCCATGAAACAGAAGTTTTTATAACTTTGGTGTACATGCTCAGATCTTCACTAAACTTTACATAGGACGAGTGTCCCGCCCTGAACACATCCATATGCCAACATACACCCAATGTCATAGCATCTCCTGCTGGCAACAGGAAGTGTCAAGTTTTACGCTGTTGTACTACTGCCAACATATTTGCCTCACCTGCTTCAAAACAGTCTCAGAAGAGCGTCAATACATTGAGGCTATACAGCACAGTGTTTTACAGGGCCATTTATTACTGTCGTCTGTCGCACATCGCGCTTATGCTGTGAACACAACGTGATTATGATGGGATTATTTCAAGCTAAAGAAAACAACAACTCTGTAATTTTACCGTCCGTCCACCGTAAAACAAAACTTATGTTGCCTCGGCAACAGCACGACAGCACCTTATCAGAACGTACCGGTGTTCTGCCAGCGGACCACAGACAAGATAACAGTAACAGCATTTAACTTTAGCATTTAACTGAAATTATGGTTGATTGTTGAGTTAAACGCCAAAGTAAGCCGCAGTCCTCAGCTCAAATGTGCACAATTTGTTGTTCTCCTTTTTGGGCCATGAGTTGTTACCTCACAGTCATGAGTTAACTGGGTGTCGAGGAGCTGCACCTTTTAACTCACCTCCAGCTCTCTGTAGCTCAGACAATCCCTGCTACCTTCATGTGCTAATCCATCCATTCACACATATTCTTTGTCTTTATAATCGGCATCTTTATAAAAATAAACAACTGCTATTTTCTGTGCAGGATCGTTTATTCATCGCCACCAACGCCAGGGAAAGGTCCTTCTAAAACGACACATCGATGAATCGTTATCAAAATAATCTATCAAAGCTTCGAATACTACAAACATCGTTAGCTGCAGCCCTAACTCCTCACCTGGTTACCGCCACAGACTCTTGACACCATCTGAACCAAATAAGTTTATCTTGGTCTCATCAGACCACAGGACATGGTTCCAGTAATCCATGTCCTTAGACTGCTTGTCTTCAGCAAACTGTTTGCAGGCTTTCTTGTGCATCATCTTTAGAAGAGGCTTCCTTCTGGGTTGACAACCATGCAGACCGATTTGATGCAGTGTGCGGCGTATGGTCTGAGCACTGACAGGCTGACCTCCCACCCCTTCAACCTCTGCAGCAATGCTGGCAGCACTCATGCTGTATGGTCTTCGCTCAGTTTCAGGGTCTTGGCAATCTTCTTATAGCCTGTGCCATCTTTATGTAGAGCACCCATTCATTTTTTCAGATCCCTTTTGCCATGAGGTGCCGTGTTGAACTTCCAGTGACCTGTATGAGGCAGTGTGAGAGCAATAACACCAAATTTAACACACATGCTCCCCATTCACACCTGAGACCATGTAACACTAACAACTCACATATTGGACCCAATTTGGACATTTTCACTTAGGGGTGTACTTAGTTTTGTTGCCAGAGGTTTACACGTTATTAGCTGTGTGATGTGTTATTTGGAGGGGACAGCAATTTCAGAAATATCTGTGGTGGGAAATACTCTAATATATTAAAATAAAGCTACACTGCATGGCAGCAGTTTTGAATAAACAATTCTCCTACTTTGCTACTATGCATAATCGCCTACCCCAAAAATGTGTCAGAATTTTGGGGTCAGGATATGTACTGGGAATGAGGCACAGATAGATAGTTGTGTGTCCAGTGATTATTACCAAAATGTGTCAGTGATATCTCATCACTATAATTAATTTCTTATTAAGGGAGAAACCTCTTCTTTTTATTTTATTGCAAAGAATAATTACATCTAGAACATTTTATTTCTTAAATACATCTCATGGTTTAGTATTGTGTATCTTTTCAGCACCTCTTTCTTCCCTAGCATTAAATACCCCACCCAAGAAAAAAAAAATTACAAACTGGGATAACAGGCCACAGCCAGTGTTCCTGGTTTCAGAGAGCACAGCTACATGAATAATACATTATTTAACTTTCCCTTTTTATGTTGTGGTTGGGTTCAGGGGTCCTGGCTGAAATTTTTGCATATTTTAATTAAGCTAAAGATTATCTGTTTGTTCTACTATCTTTTTGATTAAAGACATTACCTCCGTTGCCTATTGATAACCTGTGAACTCTTTTGAACCCTTTTTGCTGTTTTTTCTGTTTTAATGCAGTACCCCACCCTAGCCTGCCCTGGTGACCTCGCCTAGCATTATAGAGTATGGAGAATGTGGGCACTGGGGCTGAGGGCGGATGATTGAGAGTGAACATATTGAAAACTTGGCTCAACGTTTTTCCTGTTACAAATGACCAAAATGGAGCAACTGGTGCAGATGCTGTAGGAGACCCAGAGGGTGTAGCAAGAAACCTTGTTAAAACAGAAAATAAAGGCTTATCAACTTAAACAGGATGAGTTAACAAGGTCGAAGCCCAAGGTAGGTGATTGCATCCCTAAATTGGGAGTGACAGATGATGTGGACGCTTACCTTCATGCATTTGAAGCTGTAGCAGCTCGAGACGAGTTGCCAACCAATGGGATGGTCTCTTGACACCTTTTCTACTGGGTAAGGCTCTTATGGCATCATGGCTTAATGTTTCTATAACTGGACTTTCTAAAATGGGCTAACTCCCCGTTCCCAAATGCACAAATTTATTGTCAAACCAGACAATAAAAGCCCTGTAGCCATTATAGAGTCCCTGGTTATGGACCGTTATCTAAGAGTTCTGCCTTTAATGATAATCAGTTATCAGAAATTAACAACAGCCATGGAGTTAGTATAAGCAGTGGAACAGTACCAGCCTGCCTCAAACATGCTCCGCCCAAGCCGTAGTGCCTGAAGTTTCTGTCCCAGCTTGGGCAACTGTTAAATATTTTAATCAACAGTCCCCCAGCAGCCCAAACATCCACTTTATTGCCCTCCTCGGGGAAAGTGGAGACTGCAGACCCACATGCCCAGCAATGGTGAATCAGCATTTTACATAAGCCTTGTTCGATCTGGTGCCAGGATCCTGGTCAATTACTCTTTGTATGAGACTTCCTTTGCTTGCTCCCTTCCTTTGCTTGAGGCAATCCACCTTCCTTTTTTTTGTATCCATGGAGAAATTACCAAACAACTGTGGTGAAGCTAACAACAACTAAGTGCTCATTTAATGTTAAGGTGGTAGTAATCGAGCAGGCTGTTCCAGTCCTGATTGGTTATGGCCGCCCAGTCTTCCCACTATTGTGAATAGAAACCCAATGGAGGCTTAGGCAGGAATCCAGCCTACCACTGTTTTCTCACCCTTTGACTTGTTGTATTCCCACAACCTCAGGGGTCTTCTAGACATGGCCTTGGCAACCCTGTCCCATCGTACCATGATTTAACTAGTGAATGGTACTCAGGGTGTCTTTTCCTTCCTCCTGGGCTGCACCAAACATGTGCACAAAAAACGTGTTGAGGAGGAACTAAGGAAGATGTAGTAGTTGGATTTAATCGAAGACCAAGAGTGCCTGGTTGAGTCCCATCGTCCGGACAGACAAGCCTGACAACACAGTACGTTGCTGTAATTTCAGAGAAGTAGATGAAGCTAAACTATAATCTAAATTGTTGGAAATGCGCCTTTCATAACCACCGTTGATGTCACAAAGGGGTCTTGGCAGATTCCCTTGTCTGTAGGATCAAAGGAGAAGATTGCCTTTGCCACTCCTGGAGACCTTTGGCAGTAATGGGTGATGTCTTTGGGTCTGTTGGGTGCTTCCACCATCTTCCAGTACTTGATAGATTAGGTACCCCATTAAGAACATGCATCTGCCTATTTAGATGATGTTGTGATTCATAATGCAGACTGGGAAAGCCACTTACCTTGCATGCAGAAGGTTCTGGAGTCCCTCTGACAATCAGCCTTGACGGGGAATCCCAAGAAATTTATTCTGGCCTTCAGTGAAATAAACTATTTGGGGTACACCATTGGGCATGAAGCAAAATTATGAGCTGGCCAAAACCATTGACCAAGAAGCAGATGAGTTCTTCAAGTCAGAATTTGATGCCACAAGAAAGAACTATGATACAGTAGAGAGAGAGTACCTAGCCATAAACGGGCCCTGGAAACACTCATGTACTACCAGCTTGGAAAGAAGGTTCATTCTTACGGCGAGCAGCCTTTGACTGGCCAAAAGGGTTCTGTAGGTACAGATCAGTTTTCCTTCACATTTCACTCTGTGAAGATGTGTGAAGGGCAATTGTGACGAGAAAAAAAATGATAATTGTAACGGCAGATTCAAGCCGTTGTAGTTATTGACTTGTGTTTGTGCCTGAAAAATATCAAAGAATTTGTGGGGGAAATATTCTATAGTTGTGCAACTCTCTTTGCATGAATTCACATACTGACTCGCAGATGTGCAAATCTTGCCCATAACTTCCGATCTTTTTATACGAGCATGTGGAAGTGTTTGGCACCATAGTCACTGCTGCAACACTGCTGTAGCTAAAATGTAAGTGTATGCATATCAATATTGGTAGAATAGGATTTGTGCACCTGCAATTAAGAATTTGAGAAGTTGTAATTATTAAATATTTAATTATTAAATTTGTTACAAACTTTATGTGGTTCTATGGTCTCTTCATTACACTCGCACACAAAAAAGCTATTTCAGTCAAATCTGATGTTCATTTAATCATTTTACTCATGAATAGTGGTTACAAATAATGATGCTTGTGCATCGCTTTGTACAGTGTACAGGCCTACAGCCTACATCAGCTTAATTTGCCTAGTCTTTGCAGGCCTTTATACCACAGTGGAAACACACACAAGAATGGGCTGATGGGAACCTTTTAGTTCCTTGAAAAGAGATCCGGGTACTTAAGTTGGATTTAATCATTGTGTAACTAAAGTTTTTTCAGTAAACAAATATGAACCTACCATAAAACATCTGCTCTTAGAATAGAGTTTGGTATAACAGTCTTTCCACTCAAAACACTGCCTCGGAGCAGGGGGTATTTTAAGGTCAATAATTCACATAAATTGAACTGATCGACCTTCTAATAAAGGGCCTTTTAAACTGCATTAACTAACATAGAAAGGGGGCTAAAACAAAGATGCTTCATAGCTCTAAATCGTCTCCAGCCATCTCTGCCTAAAACCACCTGTTTTTGCTTAATAATCACAACAAGTTATTGTCACAGGTAGCTGGGTGCAGTGGCAGGGAGCAGAGGTGTGGACCCAAATGCAGACAACGGCAAGGGGAATAGAGTTCAAACCAAGGATTTATAAGATAAACAGAACAGGCTTACGCTGAGAGCACAGCGGCAATAGTCCAAACAAAGGAAACTCCAAACTAAAACATCATCCACACGGTAATCCAGAAACAGGGAACAATGTACAATCCAAAGCAAGCAGGGTAATCCAAAAAAAACAAGGAAACAATGAACAGGGAACAGAACAGGCAGGAAAACTCAACATACGACACGGACGTAACAGAAACTGAACGGAACAAGTAAACATTTAGGCACCAGGTAACAAGCAGGGCGGGACCATGGTGAAACCAGTGAAGCAGGACAGAAAGGACCAGAGCAAAATGCAGAAACACAAACTGAACACTAGAATAGATGAAAACTAAACAGGACGTGAAACAAGCAGACTGAACACTAAAAAACAAACTAAACATAACAGAAAACAAGCACGCAAGACTAAACACGGTCAAATAAACAATCACCAGACAGAGAATACAAACCCAACATTTAGCAGCAAACTAAATAACACAAATAAACTACACCCTAATATGAAACGGAACACAAAGCAGACAAGACCAAAATAATAAAAACACATAAACACATAAGTACACAGACTTAGGCACAGGACTAAAACGCAGGACTAAGAACTAAGACAAGAAAACAGGAAAAGAGACAGAACTGGGGCCTGCACCACGAAGCGAGTTCAGCATACGCAGGATATGTTTTTATTATCTGGCTTAACTAACCCTAACAATCGCGATTGGGATAAGCGGCACCACGAAGCTGGTTATCAACTCGGTAAGCCCAGGGTTTACCAATACAGCTGTGCGCACGTTCACATAAAAGAGGTGGTGTTAGCAGCAGATGACCAATCACAGACATGCAGGGAGACAGAAAATCGCAGACAGTGTGAATGTCTAAATGAACAGGGACAGTCTAAAATAATGCAGTGTTTTGATGTGTTCTCATGAGTTATATATGTAAATATGTGCCTTATTTTTTCAGCTCGGCTGTGTGTTGGCGTTTTCACTTCTCGTCACTTCAAAAATGAGATTAATTTATTCAACATACTCATAAGTGTTCCAAACATTGTTTTAAATTATCTTCACAAAGCAATAAAACGAATCATGAATCCATTTATGCCATAAAATGTGCTCAAATAGTGGCTGAAAGACTGAATCTCAACATTTAAGCTACTGAAAACTCACCCTCTGTGCCCACATCGCAAAATGACTACAGTCTGTGTGGTAGACTATACTAACCTAAAATAGGCTAGATAGCTTATGCTCATATTAAAATTTAGTATTTCAATATCCCTATACTGCTAATAATATTCAGCCTCACATAAGAAAAATAAAACTCATTTATTTTAATGGCTGCAACAGGTTGTGTGACACGGACTGGGAGCAAATAAAAAATATTAACACAAGTCAAAGCAGTAATTAGGCACATGCAGGCAACAATAGCCAAAGGCTTTTAATCAGTCTCTCTAGGATATCGCTTTAGCCTACAGGAGTTTCTCCGTACCACTGCAGGAAGCATAAAAGCAGCCTATAAAACAGTCTGTGGGATTTTCTACAGATGGTGACGTCATTTTCCAAGATATCAGATTGGTCAGTAGGCAACATTTTCATAGAGTTGGTCTCTTACCTGGAACATAACCTGCTCCGGAGGAGGTTAGCCGTTCAGCATAAGTTACCAAGGAGATCTACCCCGGTAAGAAGTGAACCACATTCGTGGTACTGAAAACCGAGGGTTAACCCCGAAGCTTCATGTTACAGGCCCCTGGTAAAATGAACTAAACTGGACATGAGAATAAACAAGGCAGGGCAGAAGAAACGCAGAACCCCTAGTCAGACTTAAACAGGAAAAACAACACAAAAGCACATTCCTAACAGCTATCAAAGTAGAGATAGCAGTTCTCCTTCTCCACACCGATGTAATTAGTTTACAGCAACAACAGACAGAAAAAGTCACAGATGTCAGAAATACATTCCCCGGAGATTCACTAAGGTAGTTGTTTATGTCAGGTTTGTCCACTTTGTAGACTGAAAGGATATTAATCAACCCCCTTTTCTTTCATTTTTCAACATAACAAGGAAATTGATGGGTTTTTGTTAACATAGGATTGGTTTCCCAACAGCAAAATATTTATATTGTATTATTGTTATGGCATTATTTTATGGTATCAAATTGGCCTTGGAATTTGCATTTGCCAACCCTCAAAATTAAAGAGAGCAAAAACCTGCAGTCTCTCTGTTACTTCAAAGTGTGTCTACTGTTGCTTCTATAGAAAGTGCAATGTTAACCTTATCAGGCTTAATATTGCTTGTTGCGCCTGCTGTGTGTGTCCATAGGCTATATATATTGTTGGCCATTCTTGTTTAACTGTCTGATTTTTTTCCTTTGTAATCCTCTGCGGGCTGTAATTGATAATCTATTATATACAGTTTGCCAAGTGGCCTTCGGGAATTTATTGATGGTTTGGACATAAGGACTCAGTGGCGTGCTTTTGTTCCACAAGTATATACCTTGACATTCTTTTTATTTTGTAGCATTTGTGTTTTTCCATTCTAAAAGTACTTTCACATTAACTTGAGTTATATGCCTTTAGTAACAGTACTTTTGAGTATAATATTCAAGTACTCTTTCCATCCCCGCCAGTGAATAGCAGGACAATGTATTGAGTCAAATTAAACTAAACTGTGTGTCTTCATGGTGATGAACAGTGTGTCTCACTGATGTATTTTTAATAGCATTTGGACAACAATGGCACAAAGGAATACAATATTTTAGGCTTTGGATATACACATAATACTTTGTTGATCTGTGTCTTTTCATGAGGTTTGTTGAGAGTAAGAAAAATATAGAAAATCATTGAACTTATCCTTTAAACACATATATTTTAGGAATATGCTACAAGTGAGCACAAGACAAAGTAAAATAATAAAGGGTTTAAAACTAGATGTTGGCACAAGGTCCATCTACAAGTCTTGAGCTGTTTTGGATGTTATTCTAGAACAGGGCTGTTGGTTAAACAGACAGAAATAAGACTTCACACAGTAGCATATGCATGACATCTGAAAGACCCTTCAAGCTTAAGGCTCCAAATTCCATTTGACAGTTGAGTTTTTTTAGTCACACAAGCTGTGAGGCTCTAGAGATGAAACTGTTTTGATGGATCCGTCACTGTGGCCCAGACAGAAATATCTCAACAACTATCAGATGGATTTCCCTGACATTTTATAAAAACATCTAAAACACTGTGCCCTGATGATTAATCCTAATGATGATTAATCCTAATGACTTTGATCATTTATTTCCTGACCTTTTCTCTAGCGACACCAGCGGTATTCTGTGAAATATCTCAACATCTACTAGATGAATTGGCACAATCAATTCTTGTACAGATATTCAGTTCTAATAACCTTGGTGATTTTTCCTCCAGTGCCGCTTTACATCTGTGCTTTTGAGAGAAATGTCTCGACAGTTATCACATGAATTGTCAAATAATTAGGCGCAGACGTTCATGTCCCTTTCAGGATGCATCATATTAATTTTGGTTATCCTTTGCATTTTGATCTATAGCTCCTTCATCAGGTCAAAATTTCTGTTTGTCCAATGCTTCAAGTCAGTCAATAATAATTGCCACAGTGATCTGATTTTGTGCTGCACACAGTACCAGTTGTTTTCCACACAACAGCAGGACACAGTAAAGTTGTTAGTTGTTTGTTGTTTACCTTGCTGAGGGGTTGGAGGTGTGCAGTCTGCCGCCTGCAGCTGTTCGTCTAACAGAATGGAGTAGAGTAGATGGGGCCTTAATGGTACCAGTAGAAAATCTGGTCCTATAAAAACCTATAAGTCTTTACAAAAACCAAGCTTTTAATTGTTAAGTAAGATATTTTTAAATATAATTCTTCAATGTTGTCCACTTCCTGTGGTTCCACTTAGAGCGATTGTTATTCCCATTGTGCCTTGACTTTTCCTGATTAACAAACCAGTAGCGGTGAGGTAATTTATGAGGTAGTTATAATAAACAGTAATAATGAGGCCACATGTCAGAAGATCACACTTCCGATAAGCATGGTGCAGGTCTCAAAGGTCCAGCACAAAGCCTGTTTCCATACAACAACAGGTTTTGCCTCTTGGATAAACAGCTTGATGTGGGCCGGGGTGCTGCCACTGGTCGTCAGTGTGCTGCAGAAAACAGGTGATCCCTCGCCTCTTCACTTCCACATAGGCTGTTGTTAGACATTATTTTATTGTCCTGTGCCAGGACGGAGAAATAGAAGATGCCTGTATGTGTGGTAAACAGCCTATCAGCGTCTGTCAGTGTCTGTTTCCTACGATGTGGTAAACAAAAGAGCAGCTATTATATATCATTTCATTCTATTCGAGAGAAAAGAAAGATTGCTTATGCCTTCCAATTTACAAAGATGTAATAATAATGTAAAGGTTACTTGACCCTGTGTATTCCAAACAAACTGACACTGTAAAATGTATGGACCATCTGTGCACCAGTCTATTTTTCCTGGAAAAGAGCTACCAGGCTCGAAGAACAGTAATTGTTAAAGAACATATGGAAATGGAAACATTGCAATGAATAGAGAAAGAACAGTTGAACACAGACTGTATGTGCTCATTTCTGTAGATGGTGATATGAAGGACAAAGCTGTGTTTGTGCTAAATGTGAGCAGCACAGGTTATAGAGCTGCTGTCTCTGTGCTGTCTTGTGATCTGCTGTAAGACTGTGACACACTCTAAAAATAAAATGTGTCTGAGATCAGTGTGTGGTGGTTGATGTGGAATTAGTCACCTTTGTTAACAACTCATAAATCATATTGTGCCCTTCCTTATAATGGTTAAGTGCATGAATGCTGTTGTGGAAATAGTGTCTGCAGGTGTAAGATATAAGAAGAAGCTTATTTCTTTTTTCCCCCACTACATTTCATAGATGTGTGGTTACAATGGTGTTTTTTTAGGATGCATTATATACGATGGCATGGACACGGCCGTTTTTAGGCACTNCTAGGGATGCTGGACTTTAACCCAGGTTAGTGGGAGTGGGGTGGCCACCAATTTTTTGTAATTAATTTCAGACACATAATCTATTTTCAAAGTTGCGTCCCAGCGATGCCTTTGTGTACATTACATGGTTAGATAAAGCAAATGTTCACACTGCAGTACACACCTGATATCGAGCAGATTCTGCAGGCAGACTTTGGCGTTAGAAGTCATTCTATTAAATTAAACTGCTGGCTTCACTTATTTTGTGATCCACACAGTTAATTTCAATTCATTTCTCACACTGCTGCATCCGAATCAGAGTCTTGGATAACGAGACTTTAATTAATTACAACTACATAACCTTGCAAACATATCCCACATACTGTATGAAACATACCATGAATGGGATATTGTCCATAGGTGTGCAGATTACGACCTCATCTCCTGTCATGTAGTGAGTAAGTCATCTCAAATCATGTAGTTAATAAGTTAAAGAAACTAAATAACGAGTCATGAGCTGATCTACAGACGCGTGATCCAGGCAAATCCAGTCATTTTTAACCTAGGTACCGGCAATGAAGGCAGATGTTTGCCCCGGTAGTGACATCTGTCAAAACGCCCACGTGTGTGCTGATAAAACACTATTTAATATTGTAGGAAAGCATTCAGTCAAAGATACTTTATTAGGCAAGTTATTTTTTCCAACTGCAGAGCTATTCAGCTGCAAAACATATCAAAGTTGCTTTATTCATTTTAATGAAGTCCTATTGTAGGTGTTTAATAAAAGGGTAAGATGTAGGTTCAACATAATTGTGGATACAAGTTTCTTTTTTGTGTGCACACAGAGAAAGGACTTACATTAAAATCACACTGCAAATTTAGCAGGGTCTGCCTGAGACAGGAATTCCACTTTTATAATGACTAACAAACAAAATGAATGTATCTCGTGGGAACAGTCTACAAAAATGGAAGCTCTAATTGGCACTGCATACACACAAAGTTTGAGAAGACAAACATGATTATCTGTTCGCCACATACATTATTTTATTATGACAAGCACTCAGAGCAAGATTATACTCAGGAACAACACAGGAAGCTGCTGGTAATTTTTGATGAAATGGTAAATGGTCTGTACTCGTATGGCACCTTTCCGACCACTCAAAGCACTTTTACGCATTACATACTAATGGCTGAGGCTAAGGGGCTCTGCCATCAGCAATCTGGGCTTCAGTATGTTGCCCATAGATACTTTGACATGCAGACTGGGGGAGCCGGGGATTGAAACAGCAACCTTCTGATTAATGGAAAACCGCTCTACCCCCTGAGCCACAGCCACCTTTGACTGTTACAATATTATTCTTCTAGCTGCTAAATCACAATTTATCACATACATAGGCTAGATCTTATGCTGTATGCTATATAATCTAAATACAATTTAAAAAAATATTCGATCATAGATCATGGTCAGGAATTCCACAAATGTCTGCTACTGATAATACCTGCACTTAGTTCAGAAATGAGACTGTGACACAGATGATCGGCAACCTTCCTTATGTTTATATAATATCCCTAATATTATTATTAATTTATTTAAGACATAACAGGGACAATAATATGCATGTAAACATACAGAACGTATTGACAGACAAGGCTACATGTTGCTAATGAAGACGCAGAATTTTAGTAAAGTCATAATTCAATTCATCATATATACTATATAGTAAAATATTTTTTCTATTTTTAGCACATGTGCACAGACACCCAAAGTTATCAATGACTGTGTACATTCTGGTGCTGTTGCCTCTTAAACTTAAGGAAACATCAACTTAATTAAACGAAAGGGTACCTTTATTTTTACAATTTGATGCTTCTCTATAAGCCTGCATGGACTTTGACGCTCTTTATACTACTTCACCTGACATATAATGCTGATAGCGTTGAAAACTTATGCATAGGGCTTCCCAGTGCATTCAAAAGGGATGGAAAGGCCTCGTGACCAAGCATCCATATGTGATGAGTTAACAGGGAGTGAAAACAGGTTGTTCAGGGGCGTGATTTTTCATCTCTCCAAGGCCTTTTCCCACCGGGGAAAAAATGAAATAAGAAAACGAATATGTTTGATGATTTTTCACATTCAAACTTTTCATATCAGCAAATATTTACATTCCAAGGATTCCATTAAATATTGAGTGCATTAATTAGGTTTGTTAAACTCACTAAGTACTATTAGCAAATAGCAGGGTAGAAAACATTCTTCTAGCCAGCATTTGTAGCCAGTTATAAATGAAAAATGTGTCCAATATGTAATCAATATCTGAGTAAATATAAGTATCAGATTGGACTTGGTATCACAGATATCCAATATTGACTGACTTGGATCGGGAAAATATGAGCGCTCGTCAAATTGTCAATAATGACATCTAAGTAACACAAGTATCCACATTTGAAGGGCTCATGGTGATGATAATGACAAACTGAACAACAAATAAAATGTCACACTAGGTAAAATGCAGAAACCTTAATTGTTCACCCTGTCTTTCTGTTTGATGTTGTTTCAGGCCTCAAGGCAGCAACATCTGTTTACACTCCAGTATCTCCATTGGGCGGACAGTGAGGACCAGCCGCCACTATGCGATGCATGTAACTTTCCATTGTCGGTGTTGTGGCCCCAGGCGGGATGCTGCTAACGGCTGGTCAGTATGACTCTGCTGGACTTGTGGCTGTCGCGCTCCATCCCCATGTGCCTGCTCCTTCAGAGCCTCGTCCTCATGGCACTGTGCTTCCCTTCGGCCAGCATGTGTCCAAAGGGCTGCATCTGCCAACGCGACCTTCACCTCCATGGCCTCAACGTTACCTGCAGTCAGTCCCGCCTCAAAGAGATCCCCCCCAGCCTCCCGATCGACACTGTCCTGCTGAGGCTAGACCACAATCAGATAGGCGCCGTGCCTGATCAAGCCTTCCATGGACTCAGGCTTTTGAGGGAGCTTAACCTTTCATACAACGCGGTGGAGACTTTAGGGGAAGGTGCTTTCAGTGGCATAGAGGCGACATTACAGGTGCTGGACCTTTCCCACAACCGCATCACTAGCGTACACAAGGATGCCTTCGCTCGGCTCAAGGCCCGCGTCATTGTAGATGATAACCCCTGGCATTGTGACTGCGCCCTACAGCAGGCCATTGGAGGAATGGCCCACAACCATGAAGCGGCCGCCCGGGTCCTCTGCAAGAGCTCAGAGCTTCGTGACCAGGCAGGACGACCTTTCTTGGCAGTGGACACTGACCTCTGTAACTTGGCCAAAAGGACCACAGACTACGCTATGCTGGTAACCATGTTTGGTTGGTTTGCCATGGTCATTTCATATGTGGTGTATTATGTCCGTCAGAACCAGGAGGACGCCCGACGCCACCTGGAGTACCTCAAGTCTCTCCCCAGCAAGCCCAAGAAACCTGACGAGGCTGACGACATAAGCACAGTTGTCTGACAGCAGTGTCAAAGTGACTGCGTCCCACACAAACCTAATGACCACCAAAATGTTTATGTAACAGGCCTCACATGTATAGTGTTTACTATTTCAAACTTTTAGTGATGTGAGCATCAGATCTGCTGAGAAATCTTTGTATTTTGGAAAATTTATCATACGTCCTTACCAGGGTTTGTACATGACTGAGCTGAGATAAGATGAGAAGGGAGGCCACAGAATCCAATGGTAGTAACACCAACATTGTCTTTTCTACAAAAAAAAAATGCATATGGAGTTTTGACAATTTGAATCTCAGGTTTAAATATTGACATGATAATGGCTTTTTTTAGATGAAAATTTTAATTGATTATCTGATAAAAAGAAATATATTTGTAATACATGACACCCTGAACTTATTTCCCCACTATAAAATTTACATTGAGTTTTGCAACCACTTGCTAAACCAAGTGCATCTTTCATACCCCTTAAAATTAAATGTAAATTAAAATATTTATTTGCAGTTCTGCACAGAAATTTCAGTATTTCACAATGGCCTGCATAGAGAAATACTTTTTAAATATAGAGACTATGTGATCTATTTATTGTGTCATATTTTAGACCTTATAGCCTTAGATATTGGACATCTTAGGTATAAACTAGTAGTTGAGCTGTGGTGACCTGTTACACAGACAAATCACAGTTAAGACAAAATTGAGAAGAGTGGGCAAGATTTCTCTCAACATTTAGGAAACCATGTCATATCATGGTTACATAGAATACTGGAAGCTGTGGAAGCCCATTTCTGTCAAGAAAATAAATGAAAAAAATTAAGGAATGATTTAAAATAAAAATGTGTAAAAGTTACGAGATACTAATTCAAAAACTGTATGTTAAATTACTTAACATATTAACATTTGAAGACAAAATTAAGAGATAGTAAAAATTGTTATAGCTTACTTTAGCTAGCTTCTCAACGTAACCTGCTACGTCACCATTAGGAGCTAGGTTCAATTTCCTTAGACCCAGTGGTTTTCTAACCATGGTTAACGGTTGCAGTTCTGGCAAGGTAATCACACAAAAGCCACCCAAAACTGATAAACAAAGTATGGAAAGCAGCAGTTCTTAAAACTGTTCAAATTCAGTGTGTACCGCACTAAAACGGATCTTGAGTTGAAAACAGCACATTATGTGCATAACTGTTAACAAAATAAAAAGTACTTTACTGTATGTGTGATGAGTATTTATATCAATTTACTAAAAAAAACTAATTTTGTGGTGTAGACACTCCCTAAATAGTCAATATGACTTATTATCTTATAATTTTAACTTTAGTTTTGACTTTATCCATTTTTGGCATTGTCATTGTCAAAGTTTTTTTTCTTTTCCATGGGTATCCATAGAATTCTGGTTGGTGCAAAGGGTGTGCATTATTTTCAGATAACCACACTTCTCTAATGCAATGATGTCATTGGTATTATGTTTACATTCTCATAGCCGGAACACTGCTGATTTCAGTATATTCCAGGCTGCAGCTTCTCCTTGTCAATGCAAAGATTCATTTTAATTAATGTACTTCCCCAAAATTTTAAGTAAGCATACTTATATTTTAACTGTAGCAAGTGGCCAAGTTGCAAGCAGGACAATTCACCACAATTGCAAAAATGCAGCTATTGAACTATGATGCACTCTGTGGAGGCAAATGTGGACACAGATAGCCCACAGCATGCATTATTTGTGTTGTAACGTTGGTACCAATGTTGAGACCTAGCACCTTGTCATATATTTCAGTTATTACACAATATTTTCATTACACACTTATTTCATTAAAACAAGAAACCTTTGTTAAAACTTAGCTTATTAAAATTTCCATATTATTCTGGACCAGTAATAACAATATGAAACCAAACCTGCGCCATTCTGTGTAATAACGAGAAAGTTTCTTGATAAAGTGAAGTCATAACAAAAATTTATCATTTGGTATGTAGTAATAACCAGAACAATATTTAATTATAACATGAGTGGTAGGGAGATTTCTTTTGATATAATGAGAAACTGAGCAAATCGTTTTTGTCATGGTGGCAACAACAGCACACGTCAGATGTGAGCCATTGCAATTAACAACTCTGTCACGGTCTTCAAATACATTCAAGTCATTATATGCCAACAGTTCAATAAAGATTTATATGCCCTTACATTTTTGAAAGGTTTTCCTGGCATGCAAACCATTAACTAAAAATCTAGCAAAATTGGACATTTCCAAGCCAGGTGTTTTAGTGATTATATGTAATGTAAGAAAAGGATTTTATTTTACACCATACCAAGATTAATATGTATTTATAGTAGATTGATTTATCTGCCTTGCAATGAGTTCCCTTTCAACTAACCTGTTAAATGTTATCAAACTTAATGTTACATTTTTCATTGTAACCTAATCCTACAAAAGCATCGATACAGGGTTGCATGTTTTATATCTATGTCTGTGTTTAATCTTATTTTGGATAACTTAAACTCCACAAAATATGCTCATATAATGCAGAAATCAAGAATTTGAAAATCTGTATTAATGTCAGAAGACTTTAATTTATGGTGCTATGTATAGCAATTTTTCTCTTATATTTAACACCAAAAACTTGATAGTCTGCATCTATTGTCTCAAAATAAATCCTAAAATCCTTCCAAATCACAGCTCAACTGCTCAAACTTGAGTTTGTTACTTTTAAAGAGTAAAGACATCATCTAAAAATCTTGTTTTTGCTGACCTCCAGTGGTTGAACTTCTCACCTTGCTGCAGTGATGTAATACTCCCGGGTGTGTCAGCAGACCATGACATCACTATTGGGTGTGGTTACAGGTGCAACAAAGCACACCCAACAGTAATGAGTGTGGTCAGAGATGAAACCGGCTTGATGGTTTCAACTACATACAGCAGTGAACTGCTTTTCAGCCTGTTGGTTAATTAAATAACACTCCCTGCCAAATAGGCTTTTGCGCAGAGATGACAAACAATACAAGACAACATAGCAGAGTCGTAGTTCAGCATCAGTGCAATTCCAGACCAAATAAGTCAACAACAAGGCCCATTCCAAAGGTTCCTCCAAATACGGCCAAGAGTTCCATTGGTTTTGCGAATGAATACTATGGCAGGTAACTACATTGTATGTTTGGTAAAAGACTTGATGAAGACCATGTATGTTAAGGGCCCCAAAATTGAGCTGGACAGTTTTCTGACCTTGAGAATAGTAATTCTACAAAATCATCTTAACTCATGGTCCAATTCCAATTACTAGCTTTTTTCCAGAGCCTTTGAATAATCTCTAGTCATCATCAGTTCCATTTGAGTTTGTTCAGTTGTCATGGAGTTGTCATCACATGATAAAGTAGGGAACTCATGTGACAACAGGTGGTTGTAATGGTACTTCCCAGAAGTGGACGACCAGGATGGACACTGCTAAATCAATGGGGACCGCTAGAAGTATTTCAGTGATCCCTGGGTTGCTTGAGTCTTCAAGACACATGGAGATAAACCATTCAACACCTTAACATCTCTACTGGTACATCTTAAACGGGACCCCTACCCCCTTAGTGTACGACATCCCAAAGAACAGCAAGGACCCTGCAAAAAAGACTGAGTCACTGGACAACATCAACATCCATAACTGGTCAAAGCATTCATTAGGGGGATCAAACTATTTGACCAGAAGTCAGTAGATGGTTTGGAGAACGATCAAGGGGGATATCCAAGGGCAGAAATTATGCGTACATGGGACAATTCCACACCTCATGAGCTTTTTATATACAGTCTATGCTCATGAGTCAACGTTCAGTTCAAATGCAGGATGAAGGTATTTAGGTAGTGAATCAAACGTAAAGGTGTGGAAGTCAGGGTGATGGTGGTGTGTATCATGTTTGACTTTAATGCAGCAAAGGGGAGGTTGTGTCTTGTTAAGGACTTGCAATTAACGTTTATTATTAAACAGAATCCCAATTTTTCCTTAACGTTAACCAAGTGTTTTAGTTGCCTAACCCTAACCATACCCCCACCAACGTTTATTTTCCATAACCACACACCTTCCCAAACCTTAAACATACCATAGTTGCCATGCACAGATATTGTAGAAAGCAACACTGGGTGTTAAAAAATGTCCGTGAATATATTCCGAGGTTTGGCAGAATTGCCCCCTTATATGACACGCACGGTTCTTTAGGTCATATCATAAACTGAACTATCTCAAAATGTAATCCTTTGTATGCAGAGATATGGCTGAACGCGCTGGAAAAAGATAATAAGCAGGTTATTTTGTCAAAGAACGTGTGAGTGTTTGATTTGATGTTTTGCAATCTAAGGTTGCTGGTAATGGTTTAATGGTCCATGGACAGGCTGTTGTAGTTATTGTACCTTCTTTAAAGGCAGAATGATTACGATTTGTCGGTTGCAGTTTGTAAGCACAACATTCAAAGTTGGCCCCTCCTCCCCGGCTCAACGAGACCACAGGTGCATACCCCCTGACCATGTTTGCCAGAATACAGCCCTGAGTATCGCAACTTATACCTACATTAAGCAGCGACTCAGGAGCAATGTCCCTGACTACCTGTGGAAAAATTTGTGATTTTTGATTACAGTATCAGCCAGGGCAGAGGACAGGGCCACACTGCTAATGGGTCATAAGTGATTATTTAGGGGGATTATTTGAGTTATTACCAGATTATTTTAGGAAAAGCCTACTAATTCTGCCGTTAAATTTGTGAAGTCTACGTTTGTCCCTGTTGTCTTTAGTTAGCTGTTGTCAAACAGAGTCAGCCTTTGTACTATATATCTGTACTAAGCAGAAGTAAGCACAAGACTAAATGTCAGTTTCAGTGGACTTGTTGGTGTTCTGTGATTCCTCCAGTCCTTCAGAGTCGATGCTGTTACTGGTAATTGTTACCGTTTGCCTTCACTCCATTCCAAGGGGATGACAGATTTCTCAAACATGGGGATGGTAGACTATACTATCATCTCAGTCACGACAAATCACCAGAAGCATCCCAATTCAAGCCAAACTGCCAATGCATGCATCATTTACCATTAATAACACTGTGTACAGTAATGTTCCCCGCAGTGGGTGAAGAGAAAATTGATGTTGTCATTTTCTGAAATGGCTTCCCTGCCATCACAGCCGCTGGAGCCCGCTAAAACATAGGACCAGAGAAAGCATTAATACTTCAAAATAAAAACCTAAAGAAATCCTGCACATGCCTGGGGACATGTTGGATAGTGGGTGTTGCTGATATATTGAGAACTTTCCTTTCACTTCATGTTTCACAGAATTTGTACAATAATGGTTGTTAAAATGACATCTTAGGGGATATGCAATGAGAATACGTAGGTAGCGAACACTAGAATCACATGTAAATAGGAACGTTGATGTTGTGTGAAATACTTGAAATCCCTTTAATTAGTTGTTTTTGAATGTGCTACACCCCTTAGCCTTGTCTTGTAGAGGCAACCTCATACTCCTCATGACAGGATCAGGATAGGCTATAAAATGCATGTACAATGTAATGGAGCACAGTGTAGCCAAGGACCCGAGAGTATTTCTAAGTGCCTGAATACTTCTCTCACCATTTTATCTTTTTTTTTTTTTTACATCTTGTTTCTCCACCACTGGTCTTTGTTCAAACACATAAGCCTCTCTTAGTTTAGGATTGGTTGTTTTGGGTTTATTTTGCAAGTTAGGAAAAAAAACTGAATCAACCATACCGATGTAAAGAGCTGTTAAACTGAATTATACTGTACCATATCACAGTTTTCCATGCACAGACAGGGTGTGATAGACTAACTCACACAGTTGAGAATGAAAATGTTAGCACTGACTATCATGGTTGTGTTGTAATGGCATGGCATACAGAAAATGAAATAAAGGATGTGTGCATTGGTTCATGGTATGTTTTCTTTCTTTATAAATACAAAGCTTTGGCCAGTAAAGGAGTAATGTATTGCAGTAACATGATAGCAGAAATTAGTAGTGTAACACAAAATATACACAGGAGGCATGAAACCTACAGTATCTCACAAAAGTGAGTACACCTCTCACATCTTTGTAAATATTTGATTATATATGTTCATATGACAACACTGAAGAAATTACTACAACATAAAGTAGTGAGTGTACAGCTTCTATAACAGTGAAAATTTGCAAGTGAGTACACCCCTAAGTGAAAATGTACAAATTGGGCCCAAAGTGTCAATAATTTGTGTGGCCATCATTTTCCAGTACTCCCTTAACCCTCTTGGCCACTGGAGTCCTCTTCCACTCCTCCATCACAGAGCTGGTGGATGTTAGAGACCTTGCGCTCCTCCTTCTGTTTGAGGATGCCCCACAGATGCTCAGTAGTGGTTAGGTCTGGAGACATGCTCGTCGAGTCCATCCTTTACCCTCAGCTCTCAGCCCTTTTGCAAGGCAGTGGTCGTCTTGGAGGTGTGTTTGAGTTGTCTTTGTACTCCTCACCTGGCTGCCGCCACACACGCTTGACACCATCTGAACCAAATAAGTTTATCTTGGTCTCATCAGACCACAGGACATGGTTCCAGTAATCCATGTCCTTAGACTGCTTGTCTTCAGCAAACTGTTTGCAGCCTTTCTTGTACATCATCTTTAGAAGAGGCTTCCTTCTGGGTTGACAGCCATGCAGATCGATTTGATGCAGTGTGCCACACATGGTCTGAGAACTGACACGCTGAGCCCCCACCCCTTCAACCTCTGCAGCAATGCTGGCAGCACTCATATGTCTATTTCCCAAAGATAACCTCTGGATATAACACTGAGCACGTGCACTCAGCTTCTTTGGTCGACCATGGCGAGGCCTGTTTTGAGTGAAATCTGTCCTGTTGAACCACTGTACGGTTTTGGCCACCGTGCTGCAGCTCAGTTTCAGAGTCTTGGCAGTCTTCTTACAGCCTAGGCCATCTTTATATAAAGCAACAATTCTTTTTTTAGGCCCCGTTTACACGATGGGAAAACGCAGATATTTCTCTGCGTTTTGCCCTCGTATTTACACGAAAACGCCGTTTTTATCACAGAAAACGATTTTGGATCCGACCGGATCCGACCATAGGATCCGACCTGGGCGAACCGCGGTCTGATTGGCTTGCATGGCTTTATCCTTC
>JAPMOB010210946.1:0-16104 GCA_029875015.1 Lepomis gibbosus | reverse complement strand
CTCCAAAATCCAGCTGCATTCCAACATTAACTTAGCTCTCCTTATTAGCTCGGCTCCTTGCATGCTGGCTAATAACTTTTATTTAAGCTGGGTCTCCGACACTGACCGCCACAGAAAATCAATCTGTGGCGATCAGCATTGATATTGTGGCGGGCCACCACAATAAATGAACGTATGAGAAACACTGCACACGGAGAGAGGAGGCGAAATCAAAAGACATTTCATTAGAATGTAGAGATTTTAGGATAATCACTATCATGTCTTTTGGGCCTGCCTGAAAATCCAGTTATTCTGGAGAGAGGTGGCTACCGAGATAAACAAAATAATCGGGGTAGACCTAGATCTCTCTTTTGTAACTTTATACCTTGGTAAAATACCAGAAACAGTCTTATGGAAGGATAAATACCTATTGAAGATATTGTTGTTAAGTGGTAGGAAAGCAATAACTAGGAAATGGCTGCAACTAGACCCTCCAACTTTAGATCAGTGGCGTGGGATAATCCAAGAAATCTCCTGCATGGAATGACTTACTTTTATATTAAGGCTTCAGTTGGAGAAGAGCATTGAACGCTGGGAAAAATGGATTGTGTATGCACCTTAAGACATATGACCTTATACCATGATGTATGTATAAAATACGTTGATCTAAACTGTAACACCCATGATGATCTCATCCTACATGTTAAAAATAAATAAATAAATAAAAAGTTAAAAACAAAACAAAAAGAATGTAGAGATTTTAACATGTACATTCCTCCCACGGGCCGTTCAACATCAGAATATCTCTTAGATCTCCAATGCTAGCTGGCAGGACAAGTTAGAGGTCAAGTTTCTCACTGAACAAGAGAAAGTAGGGAAGTGGTTTATATAAAAAAAAAAAAAAGAAGTGGAGGAGGTGTTGACTTTTTATTATAAAAATTGGTTAAGGCTACACTTTATCACTTCAAGCTAGACTTTTTATTTAATTTTTTCTAAAAAAAAAAAAAATAGGCACTTTATTTTAGTTTACTTAAATTTAGAATTTATTATTAGAGTATTTATTATTTAATATCCCTCCAGTGTGACGTGAAAACTGAATATTGTTGAAATATTGTCAGTTGTTGACTAAAAACATATTCTGATACAACTATACATTATGGCACTGAATGATAACGTAAGTTAATCGTTATGATGTTCCGGACCTTTGCTTTGGGAAATTTTCTTTAACTGGACCTCTTTGAATTCTAATTGAATACCCCTGTTTTATAGTATAAGTCTAACCCTAACACTAAGACACCAAACTCGTTTTTCTGCATTTTTCCACCCACGATTTGTTATCGCGGCGCTTCTGGGATGTTAATGACGGAGCCTATCAAACAACCGAAACTAACATCTTCGCTTTACCTGGTTCGTGCTTGTAAACTATCCACTGCGACTTGTAACGTCATTGCCTACCAAGTTTTGAACTGTGTTATGTCTGTGCAAGGTAAAACTGCATATATAAGACCGTTACTTGACCCACCCCCTCCAGTCCGTGCGCGAACCCAACGCCATTGTCCATCCCAATGTTTCAATGTAGACATCGTCCGATGGAAATTTTGTAGACATCACCCAACCCTAACCTGCTGGTCACACTAGAGGAAAAATCACGACAGTTTGTAGGATTCATCCTCTGGGGAACATGAATGCCTGTGCCAAATGTCATGGCTATCCATCAAAAAGTGGCTGATATATTTCTGTCTGGGGCGCCTGACACTGCCGTCCACAGAGCCGTGCTGCCAGCATGGCTAAAAATCTGGCTAGATTTTAACAGATGCAAATTTGGGACGCGCATTTATATATACACACAAATGTTAGGGTTAGGGTTACCACCCTCATAGGAATTAGCAGGCTATATGCCCTGACATGTCAGAGTTAACTATTTGGGGATGTCAGAGGACGTCTAGTGGTAACAAGCAGGTACTGCACCATCAAATGGAAATACTCTCCAAAACATTCGTCCAAATTCAGCCTGACAGATATAATATCTTTAGAAACTTTGGCTCCCTATTAGAATTTAAATTAACTACTGTGGGTCTGAACAAAGTTTCCTGTGCTATTTTTGATTATATTTATGTACCTGAGTGGTGATGAGGTGGTGGAAGGAGTGGGCATCTCCCAGATATCTGGACAAGATGAGCCTCTCCCCACTGCGACATTCGGAGGTGTTGCTGATACGAAACAGAGTGTGACTCAGGACAGGATTCACCTGCAGTGAAGGAAGGAGAGGGAAAGGATGGGTCAGAGGGGTAAAGGACAGAGGGAGGGAGGAGATGAGATGGGTGAGAAGGAAAAAAAGAAAAGGGCAAGACAGAAAGAAAATGAGAAGGGCAAGCAGGACAGGGAGCAGAAGCACGAGGGAGAGGGAACAGCGTTGAGAACAACTTAATTATGAGACCACAAGCCACAATTTAGGCCACAAGCCAAAATGCTTGTGGCCTAAACTGTGGCTTGTGGTAAACTGGCATCTTTGTACAGCACATTACAAGTGTGACCATGAATTAGTGTAGTATGTGGTTGTGTGGTTTCAGACCAATCAAATTCCTGTTCAGCTCCTTTAGTTCTGGTGCCGCTCCTGCTCAGTCTGACTTATGACAGACTGACTGGTTACTGCCTGAATCATCAACGCGTCACTATGTGGGGAAATCAAATTCGGGTGAACGACAGCAGGTCAAGCTGGAGTGATTTGTTTATCTGTGTATATTTTTAGATATGTTTTCTGGTGACACAAAGTGTTCAAAGAAATAAGTCAGTATGAGCATTCCTAATAATATTGTAATGAAAATTAGAAATGACATGTTATGAATGAGTGATGGGTAAAGAAGTCTTGTAGAGCAATATTACAGGGGTATTACTGTGGGGTCGCTATAATATGCGGTGATAGCACTGTTTGTGCAGAGCAAAGAATCTGAAAAGGACCTAAGAGGTGAATGCAGATGATGAAGGCTATCTGTCGAGATCGGCATCCACCTCTTTTCTCAGCGCAAATGAGCGTTACCAGCCGCGAGGTGCAAGAAATTCTCGGCAGGCGTGCAGAACTGCACAACCGGGCAATACGCCGACATCAGAAACAGCCGATCAGATGTGAGTTACAATTTCGCTACATCAGACCTTATTCAGAAAACGTGTTTGCATCTCCCGTTTAGCGCATTTACTCTTTATCGACAAAGGCAAAAAAACCCACCTCATGCGAGAGTAAAAACTTTTTGTGAAATTGAGGATATTTTTTCCGATTTTTGCACATTAAAAAATGTTGATGGAAACACGGCTAGTATTAAAATCAGGTTAATATTAAAAGCAGAGCGGCAGATTTCTGAACCAGCTGCACACAGTTGAGTTGTTTTCCCACACAGTGCAGCATCAATGTACCATGTTGTTTGGGAAGAACCAACCAAAACTAAACTCAGTCCGGTTCACACTGAAATGGGACAAGCACCACACATCACAGCGGCCTCTTGTCTCACCCTGATGTCTGTGAGCTCCACCCCCGTTCTGTCCGCGTACAGCATCACCCTTGGGTGGGCGGAGAACTCGCACCATCGCCATGATGACTTGGCGTTGAAGTACAGGTTGTGGTCTTCCTCCCGAACCTTCTGGATGCTGATGGGACACTTTATTTTAGTTTGACATAACGAGTGGCACCAAACCTGTATCTTAAAAAAGGTCCTTACCCTCTGCCGACAGTCCACAGGTTTGCTGCTCCGCTCTCACTCGCCACCAGAACTTCACCTAAAACATGAGGACTGACACCACACGGCAAAGATGTTACTTTAACACCTCTTCCTCACAAAACTCAGGAACTTTACTTCCTGCCTCTGACCCTCAAAGCCGTCGATGCCTTGCTCCTCCCTGGCCGTAACCCACCTGACGCTGATGCAGGTGGCTACCTCTCTAGTGTTGATGACTTGCAGCAGACGAGGTTCGTTCCTTTCACTGAACCTCCAAACTCCACACAGGTGATCCGACCGCACTGCAACACAAGCTTCAAACAACAAATGCACGTTTAAATGTCTGCACTGCCTGCGTGGAACTGTGAAACTCCTGTTGGCACTGTTTTCTTCGTCTTACAGTTGTTGAACAGTGAGGCGGAGCTGATCTGTCTGACAGGACCTTTCAGCTGGAAGCTAAATGGATCACTGCTGCTGGTATCCACACATGGATAATTTCCTCTGTGGTTCTGCAGCTCCACCCGATGGAAGTCTGAGGTACTGCGTTAAGAACCAGCAGAAGCACAAAGCAGGAAAAACACCCCTAAGCTTCACACCGTGGTGTTCTTCACCTCCACCTCACTCAATATTGTTCGATATCAGAAAACCAACTGAACCACTTCACAAGATGCATTTCTGTTCTTTAATCCAAAGATGTTAACTGTAGTAATGAACAGTGATCACTTCTAGTTGCTAATTTTTTTTGGGGGGGTGAAAGAACAGAGATGCACAATCTGAGAAGTGTATAGAGCTGAAACAACCAGTGTAATTAGTCATTTAATTGATTATTAGTCAATGACAGAAATATAATTTAACTACTTAAAATACCTAAATACTGCCAAAGCAAACTATTCTGACGGTTGACTGATCGTAAAATTAATTTTTTAACAAAATTCCAAAAAAACTCTTATGGTTTTGATGCTTCTCTGTCATTTCTGATAATAGATTGTTAACAATATTACAGTCTGGTGCTAGCCATATAAAATATTTTTCCCAAAGCTCAAGGTGCCCTCTGCAAATGTTCCGTTTAGTCTGGTGAACTGTTCAAAGTCCAAATGCGGAGAGACAGCTGAAACCGGAGAAGGAACATTTTTGCTTGATGACTGACTACCAAGATTATCAAAGATGTGTTCGACTACAGGACTGAGTATGATCTAGTACTAATGGCAATGCCATACCTGACCAATATCAATACCAATCAAGCTAGATATACATCAGTCATAACTGTCACCAACATCATTGAACTATTTACCAGCACCAAACCTCGTGGCCTCAGAGCTCATGAGTCTGCTGCCTTGGTGTTGATGGCATCTGTCTGGTTGCCAACTTTCAGAACTGGACAGTTTAATACTTTGTGCTACAGAAACATTTAGGTTGGTGCTAAAACACACCCTTAGCTGACTGATTTGCTTTTGATCCACAAAGAAATGAATCGACAAAATTTCTCAGCACTAACTTTTTGTACTTTCAGCACAGGAGATTCTCGGAGGATTGAAATGTTTGTTAAACAATGTTCTGGGTTTTAAATCTTTGTCCTAAAACTCCAGTATTTCATCTGATCTGCAGGATACTGAGGCAGTCCAGTCCCTGGTTTCCAGGGTAGAGGAGGCAGCCGTGCTGAGAGCCGCTGCCACTCTGTGAAAATGGGACAAAGGACAGAGCGCCCCCTGTAGATACTTCAGAGAACAGAAGGCGGTCCCTCTGCTCAGTCAGCTCCTCGTACAGCAGAGTGCCCAGCAGCTCAGGGGGAACGGCGTGCACCACGTCTGACAGCAGGGCGCTGTACGCGTCCATCGAGCTAGAGGAATACGACTGTGGACATCTGGAAACGTAAAGATAAAATAAAACACAAATCAGACATCCAAAGATATTCACCAGTTTAAAGTTTCCACGCACACACCAATCAGTCAGGTCCACTCACATTTTAAACTTCAGCATGTCAAGAAAGTTTTTCACCTTCCACATGTGGACCGAATCCTTCCGGTATGTCTGCAAAAATAAAAAATAAAAAAAATAAGAAGAACCCAGAACAGGATTCAACCAAAAAATGTTTTCTTTAGTCTTTTTATCTTTTATATGTCTACATTTGTACTTTCAATAAACTGGTAAAAATCTTCACTTTAACACAGATCAGGCCCGAAATCCACGACTGACTCATTCATACAGAGCCGAGACACAAAGCGGACTTTTGTCTTTTCTAGAAAGGAATCGAAGCCCAAACTGATGGCTGTAAATTGTTTACTTTGTCTAACAAACACTCAAACTAAAAAGTAATGGATAAGTAAAAAAAACTGTCTTGTCGTACAAATTCTATTCTTGTGAAACTCACCTCTCTCACTCCTTGTTTGAAGTTGAAGTTTTCACCTAGAATTTCACTCATGCACATGAAGGCGTCCTGGCAGTGATCCATGAAGAAGTTCTGCATCTAAATACAAAACCTGTTTGTAAACCTCAAAACACAGAACAAAAAGGCAAAAAAAGACAAACAGAAAAAAAAAAATCTGAGGCCACAGAACCCAGTTGTGCTCACAGCAATTGAGCTCAATATGAATCGGATGTAATTAGTTTCATTCCTCTTATTATTAGCTTCTGAATCACATCGTGCATCAAATGTCAGAGAGCTTATTTTCCATGTTAACATGTAAAACTTGTGAGACAAACAAACATTACATTTGCACTGCAGAATCAAACACAACGAATGCAAGATGCAAATCACTGACATAAAACACTTGGGAGTCAGTGGTTCCGGTTCTGGTGGCGTGAAAAGAGATCACATTCGACCGCAAAACTGTGGAGCAGCGGGTGTGCTGCACTAATCTGTGTTGAAATGACCACAAGCAAGTGACTGTGATTACTGTGCTGACTAATTTGTGTTTGAGACAATACAGTAGCCTGTGTGTATGACAGTAGTGTATAAGCATGAAAAATAAAACAGGTTATTTAGATATTAATGAATTTTGGAAGGAAAAAAAATTTGACATCTACAAATTGTAAATATTTCATAAATAATAAAAAATATACTTGACAAGCAACATGCCATCGTATGCGTACACATCCCTGGCCATTAAAAGTGATTTTTTAATTTTTTCCTGTGTTGACTGTTGCACTCACATGTTCTGTGAAGTCCAGCGGATCTGGAGGCGTTGAAGGCCAAAGGATAGCTGGAAATAATTTAAATATATATACATATAAAATACATTTACCAACAAAGAAAGAAGGCTGATGGAAAGATGCATACAATAAGACAAATGTCCAGCAGGATTTGAATGTTTGTATGAAACTTAAAACAAGCAGAATTTTTACTCCTAAACTATTTAACAAATATAAAAAACCGAGCCATAATTTTGTGTTCTCTCACTGATTCATTTGTCAGTGATTTAAAACCATTTTTCCAGATTTAGGGTAATTACCTAAACATATTTTTGGAAAATCAAGGTTTAATCAGACAGTAAAATATTTAGAGCCTGACAGAACGGCCTGCTGTATATGTGGAATCATAGTAACTTACTTAACACATCAGGTATTATGTTTAGAATCTCAAACATGCTTTCAGAGCTCCAGATCTGAACTGAGGGTGAACAGGGACTGCTGTCTGAGACCTGAACGGCCTCAAGTGCGGTAAAAACCCAGTATCAGGGACTCACCGTTTTTAGGAGACAGGAGGGGAAGCGGTACCGGCTCAGTGTGACACCACGTCTCCCCTCTGACCTGATGTCTGGATGTAAATGTCCAACTGGGGAGAGGACCAGAGCCGCCCTGAAACCACAAACAAAAGTTAGAGAAAAGGCTGACAGCACACATGGAAACAGAAAAGATTCCACTGGAAACAGAAAAGCAACACATTGACACGAGAAGATGAAAGCAGAGATGTTAGTGTTTTAAGAAAATCTCAATTTGACAGAATAATCAAAGTAATCCGCAATATTTTTTGTTGATCAACTTATATATTAATGTCTTAAGCACAGACTTTATATTTCAGAACAGGAGGCTTCAAAACTTCCTGTTGACCCTTAAACAAATCCTGTTTATAAACCTCTGACAACACACCTATACTGGAAGCCCACACACAAAAACAAAAAGTGAAACTGTACGTCAAAATGAATCATGCATAACTTTTAACTAATTTGTATGTTCAGAAATAGGCTTTCAACTGGTGCCCAACGTTTTGTTCTCTAGCAATATAATTTTACATTCATATTTGTTTAATTTAGGATGTTAATTTTTATTTTATTTTTTAATAACTGGCTTAATGATAATAGGGTCTTCCTTAAAACGATTCCCTAAAAAGGTAGCAATACCATCCTGTAAAATAATGTTACTCCAAAGTTCTGCATTCAAAGTTTTTTACTCAAGTAAAAGTACAAAAGTAATAGCATTAAAATATTCTTTAAGTACCACTCATGCAGAATGAACCATTTGAGAAGAATATATATGATATTATTGATGCATTATTATACAGATTGTAAAAGTGGAGCTAATTTAACTGCTAATTTTTCTGCTGGGTAGCTTGTGAATTTCACCCCATGGATCAATAAAGTTTAAACTTAATCTACAATGTTGCATCAAAAGTCACTTGTACACTATATTTTGTGTTATTAATCTAAATCATCAAAGTAACTTAAGTTATCAAATATCTGTAGTGCAGTAAAAAGTACAATATTCCCCTTTGAGATGTAGTGGAGTAATTTAAGAGGTATAAAGCAGCAGAAAATGGAAATACCTCAAAAATGTACTTAAGTACATTACTTGAGTATGTAACGTTATTTTCCACCACTGACTGACACCACTGAAACGCGGTCTTATTATTAAAGTTCTTCTCCGGATGAATATAAAAACAGATCATTCATCCTTTCAATGCAGCAAATAACTATTCTGCAGAACAGCAGAACCTCAACTCATACAGTAAGTTACATGTAAATAATGTCATAATCTAACGTAGTTTCTGCATATTCATAATTAGGTAGTAAGTTAACGTTAATATCCATCCATTTAATGTCAGTCAGCAGTTCTGAGCTGACAGCTGACCCACCTGCGGTCTGACTCGGTCATAGCAGCCCCAGTTTCCTGCGCAGTGTTTCAGGACCGAGTCCGGCGGTCCGCAGTTGTAAAACGAGGGGAAAAGCTGCTGTGGAAACTGGTAATCCATTTTATTTTTCATTAACGGATTAAAAAAAAAAATACTGTCATGTTTTAGAAAGATTTGTGTGTGTCATTATTCCTCCAGTCTCCCGGTGTGCCTGGGAACAGGTCTGGACACGTTCTCCGGCTCAGCTAACGTTAGCTCCCCGGCTCCTGTCGTTAGCCAGCGAGCCAGCACGAATAAACACGTTGACCCGCTTCTAATCATAATGGCACGCGTTCATCAACTCACACTACACGCTGTACATGTCAAAAAACAAACGGAGTGGTACGAAAACGCGAAACACGAAGTGAAATTGTCCCAAATATCCAATGTTTGACAGAACACGTGCAGACCTCACGAGCGACCAGAAAAGAATAGTCAAGCCCGGCGCGTTACAGTCATACAACTTCCGGTCGGGTAGATTCCCCTCCCCTTAATGTTACTGGAAAGTGACAAGGAGCTGAATGAGACAAAACAAACTTTGAGTGGCAAAACAACTCAATGCCGAAGCAACACAAGTTACAGGGTGTCATTTAAGACAACAATTGTTGCAACAACAACAAAAAAATCTCTTAATTTTACCCAACGTCATGATATCTTTCAGGGAATGTTTGCTTCAACATGCAAACAAAACACAAATAAGTAAATGCAAATCAATTAAAAAAAAATCTTTTTTTAAACGTAGTCACGTTTATTTTGAAGGCTAAATGCGCACATCGGAAGTTGGAGGTCGGTTTGTTTGAGAGGAATTGTTTTACTTTATTGTTCACATGTTCAAATACAAAGACACAAGCACAGACAACAGGAAATAGCAAATAAAAAGGACAAAACTAACAATAGTAAAAATTACTTGAAATAAAGAAAACATTTTACAGTGGCAGAGATTGTGTGTTACATGTATCATATTATACATATTAATTGTTTAATAACTTGTTTTTATCATTCGGTAAAATGATGCTTTATTGTATGAATTCATTTAAAAGTGCATGAAAAAAGGCTTCGTTCATGACCCTTCTTATAAATATAGAATTTTTTACCGAAAATAACAGTTGTATAAGATACATCACGTTGTTTTCAATCTCATCTTGATGAAAATATAGGGTTGCATCAAACTAATTTTTTTCTACATTCATCCTAAGTTTCTTTTTTTAGAAAATTAGCTACATTGATGCAAAACATTCTTGTATACAGTAGGGGAAAATAGTCCACAGAAATCAAATTTAAAATCAAGTTTTACTGAGTAAATTTTACGTAATATCTTTAAAAGACACTTTATTAAGCTTGTTATTGAGACAGTATTTATCACAAATATTCCAAGCTTTCTTCCACTCTATAATTAAAGAAGACCAAGAACATAGATGAATTGACAGTAACATAAGTGAGTGTGATCCTAATATTTTATTAGAGCACTTCTCTGTTAATATATTATTTCCATTTAAGTAATGAGAATAATATACTTGAATTGTATAGCACCTTGTCTTAATCCTTAATAAACCTCTGGGTAACAACAAGCAACAAAGCAATAATAAAAAAAAGATCTGGAAAGTCCTCTTGCTGTGGATAATAGCACCCGGCCTCATTAGTCATTGATTATTTTTTGGTTTGAAATTCAAATGACCCCTTTGTTGTTCATCTTTGCATATAATTGCTCCTAGGTATGTCACACTAATATGTATGACATGTATTTCTGTCATATTACATTCCTGAAAATAAAATTTACTCATGTTCATCTTTTAAAGACCACACTAAATTACTGAATACAGGCTACCACTTTTTAAAATCCCATTAGCATCTTTTAAGAATAATTTGTAGTGTCAACAGGAACTTAACTGCATTTTAATTATTTCCCTACTGAAATGCCCAAGAATTTATTATTTTAATGTGTGTGGCCATTACTTGTATTACTAACAAAAACAAAGATGGAGAGATTGGGAATCTTTGTCTATTACCTCAACCAATGTGAAATCTTTGAGAGGTTCACTGAGCTGTTACATCCAGTCTATAAGGTCTGCATTGCAAAGGGAAAATAATACATACATGCATAAAATAATTTCTGTAATTAATACATTTATAATTAAATGGCAAATTAAATGAGAAAGTAAATAAATAGGGGATTAATAAAAAGGTAAAAAATTTTGACTTGTTTTCTGTGTCAATAGACGCCTTCGTCGCGAGCTGCCATCTTGGTGAGGTCAGTGAGCTCTTAGGTTTCCTGTCTCTCCTGAAATTGAAGGAAAGAAGAAGAGTTGCTTTGGGGGAGGCGGTCTTTATTGGCCTCCAGCCCCTTAAGTGCTTTGTATATGAGGAGGAGGACATTGCAATCAATTCTGAGTGGTACAGGAAGCAAGTGCAGAGCAGATAAAACTGGACTAACTTGCTCTCTTCTTGTGATTCTGGTTAATAGCCGAGCTGCAGAGTGTTTTCTCTCTGGAGGCCAGGAAAAGTGCATTACAGATAGCAACTTGGCTTGAAATAAAGGGATGATTCAGTTTTTCACTATCTTTTTTATTTATAATGGTCCTACTGTAGTTTATAAGGTGTAAAAATAATCTTTTTGTCTCCTTGTTAATGAGGAACTTGACTCTTACATGTGAATCTACAATAACACCAAGAGCCAATTTCCCCAGATTATCAAATAGTGTTTCATTTTTTCTGTTTAGGGCCGACAAGTAGGATTACAGTTTTGTCCACCTCGCTCATCTGTTTATTTTTTGCTGAAAGACTGTAGTAATGGAGTTTATAGCTACATCATCACTTGGTTCAGCAGAGATGTACAGTTGCGTGTCATCAGCATAACTATGGAAACATGCATTGTGCTCTCTAACCCCAAAACAAATGTGAAGTTTCTCAGACACATGATCTCCAAGACTGACGTAACACTTCCTCTTTTTGATGTATGTTTTAAACCACACAGTCAGAAAGACCATCCAACTTTTCAAGATGACTAATTAAACAATTGATAAAACATCATGGTCGGTGGTATCAAATGCTATGCTTAGGTTGCTGATTATTTCAGTAAGAGCAGTTTCAATGCTGTGGTATGTTCTAAAGTTGGATTGAAATTCCTCCAGGAAATTATTTTCTTTACTAAAGGAGTTTATTTGCACTAAAACTACCTTTTCAAGTATCTCACTAGTAATTGGATCCAGTGACAGAGGCAACATGGGCAGCAGTGGTGATTCCCAGTCACCAGTCTGGTGTCAGACTCACTAGGAGAGCATCAGATTACTTGACAGTAACTCTGTCAAATTATTTGCAGTTCTGTTAGCATTAGAGTGGGTGGAAGCTGTGAAAACAAGTAAAATACTCATCTGTAGTGACTCTGTAGTATCAACAGAATCAGCCGAAAATCTAAGACCTAGTAGGCCTATATACTGTTCCCTAATTCAAGGCTAGCCAGTCAGGATACATTACATTCATGTGGGTACCAGCACACCCAGGAATCCCTGGAAATGAGAAAGTACACAAGTTAGAGGGAAAATGGTGGTTTGGAGAGGAATAATCAAACAGTGTTAAAACAGTTTTGGAATAGTGTGACAAAATGAAGACACTTTTATGAAATACAATATAAAGTAAGACGGGTAAGAAACAGGGGAACCAACAAAAAAGAGCAAATAACTATGAGTAAAAAGAATTGCTCACAGCACCTTAAATAATAAATAATATGGTACAGGCCTACTCTTCTTCACAGGAAAACATCCAAGAAAAGCAGTGCTGACTTCATGCAGGAAGTATGACGCTAGGACGACAGGTGGCCAGGATAAAAGATGTGCTTGAATGTGGGGAACATGGTGGGGACACGGGCAAAGGGGAGGAAATTGATGTTTAGGTTCCTGAAAGCAACCAGACTAATGTCAAGGTTGTAATAGAACAGGCAAATAACCCCAGAAGGGGGCAGTAAAGCGACTTAAATGAAGCCGTAAAGCTCCTAAGAAGAAGAAGACGAAGCCTCAGTTTTCGATCAGCTGACAGAACAGCTCGGTCAGGAGGAGAAGCAGTTAAAAACAAGCCGGAAATTTTCTGATTTTATTCAACACGAAGGGAATCGTTCGTCGATAGGTTTTCTGTTAGAAAGCAATGTTCCTGTAGGACCCCTTATTTCTGGTACGTAGCTTATACTCAAATGTCCACATAGTGTTTTGGTTCCGTTAGCCATGTTGCTAACCCGGTGTCGTCGCGACATTGCAGGTGTAGTATAGCTTTAGCTCTTCACAGATCACTGCACAGCTAATCTCTAACGTCTCACAGCCAGTGACAGGTAGCTATCAGTTAAAATAGCTGCAGAGTTCTTCACTGCTGGCTCTCCCCAGGTGCCAGGGTCTGTCCTGCAGCTCGCTTATTTTAAAAACACTTAACTGTTGATGTTTTCGTTGATTCGTGACTCGTTGGCGGTGTGCGTGTCTATGACAGGACCGATGTGTTAATGTAGTGACAGGTCGTAATGTAACGTTAATGTTCATGTTAGGGTCAACATGTTAATGTCTGACTGTTGTAATGTATGCATGATAATGTGCCAACAAGCCAAACGTTAGCATATTAGCATACTAGCGTGCTACCGTTATGTGTTTGGCATCTTTAGCATGCAATGCCTATAAACTGTTTGCCTTCGTGTAAGGGTCTATCAACATATGAAATGAGTATTCATTTGCGAGTTCAGTTAAATGCCCCACGCCCCTGTCTGCACATTGAGCCACCGTATACGTATAAATCAACCCGATTAATTATAATGAATTCGTACAGGACCTCTAATACAGATTTCCGCAGGATTAGATGGGGTCTTATTATTGTGCTCCAAACAGTGAAAGTGTGTTTAGCAGCTCTTTGGTAGTGTGCAGCAGAAACACAAAATTAATAAATAAACAAAATAAAATAGTGAAGTTTAAATAGCACAACAAGGGGAGTCTGATGCACAGGAAAAAATAATAATATATTGAATGCATATATCATAAAAAGTAAGTTAAAAAATGACAATTGAAACAATAAACAGGATAAAAAGCAATAAACAGTTACATACTGGCCACAAAACATTCCAAACAAAAGTCAGGGCAGGCTGCCGCAGTTTCTCAGATTATAGAATGTAATCCCTACATACAATTTAAGAAAACTGAAAAACGTCAGAGGACCTCAGAGGGAACCCTGACTTATACATTGTAAACATGACAGATTCTGCAGTAGTGTGATGCAAGACCATATTTTGTATGAACTAGTAATATACCTAAATCAATGCAGGTTGTCTAGTCCCAACCCCAGTGCTTAGAAACTTTAGTCTTTACAGTATGGCTGGGCAGTATGGTTGTACATACTGTTGTCTGTTTACTACCAAAGTTTCAATGCCTTTAAGTATCTCTGTTTGTGTTAGACTGCTGTGGGCAGTGTTTGCAACTCAGTGAGGAGATTGAATTTGCAGGATTTGCTTTAGATCACTCGATCAGCCAAAAACAGGTTCTCATCAGGTTATATGACGTATGAAGGTTTCCCAGTTGGTTTTCCAGAAAAGTACAACATCGTGATATGTTTTGACATCCCAATATCAAGCTTATTTGCAGACATAAAACAATACAATGGCAAAGTTCATTCACACTCATAAAAACTGTGAGAATATGAAATTTTTCATGTAATGATAAAAGATAACTGCTGCTGAGCCATTTTTTACAGTGGCGTCTGTACTGCTCGTCTTCTGATCAGTGCCTCATCGTTTTCATTTTGTTCCCAAGACACATCAGCATAATGTCGGGGAACAGCTTGGTTCTACCCATAGTGCTGTGGGGCCGCACAGCTCCCACCCACTGCATCAGCAGTCTGCTGGTGATGGACGACTTCAGCACCATCATCACTGGCTGCCATGACGGACAGATTTGCCTGTGGGACATGACGCCTGAGCTGGAGGTACTGATGAGGGTGAAGGTGGTGGTGATGTTGGTGGTTGTGTGTGCGTTTGTTACCCCTCCCTTATTTAACTCTGCTTCTCATCTTCTGATTATAACCCCCTGTTGCTCTTTGTTTTCTGCTCAGATCTGTCCCAGGGCCATGCTGTTTGGTCATACAGCCTCCATCACCTGTCTGTCAAAAGCCAGCGCATGCAGTGACAAACAGTACATCGTCAGTGCATCAGAGAGCGGGTACGCGTGTTTTCATTACAAGCACATCAATCAGAAGTTTCACATAGATAGTGACTGCACAGTCATCCTCACTCAGAATTAGTCACATTATCTCCAACATGATAACTTCCTGTGATAACTGACTGTTCCAGTCAGTGTGATTACAGTGTGAAAGATTACTGTTCATTGATCAGTTTTATACAGATAAAATGGTGATTACTGCAGTAATGTAGCCCACAGTAAGTGTTTCAGTGCAACTGTTGCCAACCTGACAGCTCCCTTAATATCCACAGAGCAGAGATGGGGACTCAAGTTAGAGACCCGGACTCAAGTGCGGCTTAAGTCGCACACACAGTGATTTGAGACTCGACTTAAGACTTGTCCTCAAAAGACTTCAGACTCGACTCGAACTTGAGGTGCGGGACTCGCGAACATTGTTTTTTTTTTAGGAACGTCTGATTAGCTTGCTATTATTCCCTCCCTCTGTTACCTATAACCTGCCTACATAACACGTAGCATCTGCTGCACGCGGCCACACAACACTGGCAGCTGTTGAGCCATTGATCATAAACTTCTGCTTTAAAACTTCATACAACAAGACCCAAACAAAGACGCGTTGAACGCAAATAGGTTAATAACCTGTGGTGCGTAAACATGTCTAGCTCAGCATTGGCCATCTAAAGTTAGGTTGCTTCTTGCTTCAGCTACGACCTACGAGAGGTTTACTCCAACTGTTTGTTTACTTGGCAAACTTCTGGCAGTCGATTAACGTAATCATTTACGTCCCGCTGGCTGCTATCCCGTTAATTATTTCCGTTGGCTGGAAAGAGGTTACAGGTTTATCGTTGATCATGTAACCTCACAGTTTTATTTAGTTATAACGGTACACTGGTTTGAGAGTCTGCAGGATGTGTTGACTTACAGTAGTTTAAGCTGTCATTGATTGCATTACACATTACATGGTGGTGCTCTGTAAAAGAAAAACCGGTTACAGTTACAGAATTCCTAATAGCTATGCAGTTTTATTAGCAACCTGGATTTAACGCAGCAGGTGATACAACATTTGTAATAACCACGAGTGACTTGGACTCTAGCTCAAAGACTTGAGACTTGACTTGGGGTCTAGCTCAAAGACTTGAGACTTGACTTGGAGTCTAGC